>JALBCR010002876.1:0-68022 GCA_030710515.1 Abscondita cerata
TACACTCATGAAATTTAAAACTTGGACACCACAATTTCTGTAAACAAAAGTTTGCACATTGTGAAGCGGGCTTAAGGGTATCATTTACAATTCTAACAGCAGGTAGTCTCAGCAGGGGTTATCTTATAGAAGGACTGTAGAATGAATCATTACACTAAGCACGTTTTAGAAAATAGGTAATTTACGTTGCTTACTTAATTTTTTCTTTAAAGAATATATTTGAAGGTATCGCTAATTAAACACCATAGCTCGATTAATTATCGAATCAAAATTTTGTTTAGGAAATGTTTACAAAATAAAATTAGAAATAATTTTGATTTAAAAAACGTCTACAAGCAATAACTTTTAAATTAAATCAAAAACTAAACATGGTTATTTGGGTTGACTGATTATTACTTATTTTTAAATAAATCTAACCTACTAATTATTGTAAGTTATTAAAAAAAATCATTAAACTCTCTATTCATAATATTTAGTCCTTACAAAATGTATATTTTATGACGTTTCATTTTTTCTGTAGTTAATATAAAAAGTGAAAATAAAAACTAAGGCAATTCTTATTGTCAACGTATATATTTAGTTTTTGACAAAATTTATTACATAATTATAATTAAGATACCAAGTTATAGTTTAAAATTAAATGAAAACTTTTTTTTAAATAAAGGTATTACTATATAAATAAATATAAGAAATCAATAATGGGTGTGACCTCCATTATTATTGATACATTCTTGGAGGCGTCTGCTCATTGACGCTATCAAGGTATCAATATAATTAATATTAATCGTTTCCCATGCGGTATCAATGGCTGCAATTAGTGCATTACGGTTTACTGGTATAAAATTTGGCCCTTGTTGTCTTCGGATAACAGCAAGTATTCGAGCCCAAACATTTTCGATAATGTTAAAATCTGGGCTTTTGCTGGCCAGGGTAACAGCTCAAGTTATTTGCTTGTATCCAGTTGCGCACAACCTGCGAAGTATAGGGTCATCATATCCCGATAGTTAATTATCGAATGTTCCAAGAAAATATGTGTAAATAGTAAATGGAATCTACTAACGTAACGTTAAGTCGTTAATTATAGTTACATAACTCTCCTTTCATAAGATATAGTTCATATTAATATGCTTATTGTAAAGCTTCGTACACACCTGAACAACAAACCGAGGAACAAACAGAACAACGAACCGAACGGCAATCGGAACATTAATTTGGACGGTGCTACGTACGAATTTTAGAACAGATTCGCAAGTCCTGATTGTTCCACGAACGGTTTGCGGCGTTCCCGCAACTTGTCGGTTTTTCTCCGACATCAAAGAAAATGCGCGCGAATGCGTTTGCAGGTTTGGACGAATCTAAACAAAACGGCGAACAAACTTATGCGGGAGAATTAAATTATTTATTTTTGTCCTCCCTTTTGTGGGTTTGTTGTGTTTTAGGTAATATTATGGAGTTGACAGAAGAAAAATGTTTTAAATTAATCAGTGTTTAAGAATGCAAGAAAAAATGATGTCCCTATTAGCATCATTTGGGCGGGAAATTTCCAAAATAAAAAAAAGCAGAAGTAAATTATAATTTTTACTCTTCTTTGTGCGTAAAAATTTGGTTGGCACTATCTTCTTGTTTTCCGCAATTTTCTCTTCTCAATAATAAAATATATGAACTGAAAACTACTGAAAATAATTATGGGAACAGCACAAACGTTCCGTTTGTTGTTCGGATTGTGGAAATCATAAAAGATCGTTTGTCGTTCTGTTTGACTTTCGGTTCGTTGTTATGTTTGTTGCTCGGTTTGTTGTTCAGGTGTGTACGAAGCTTTACAACTTAAGCAACAATTTTTGGCGAATAAAGATTAGTTTGTGATGTAATATTAGAAACACAAATTTATATCATATCAAATTTATGACAACTTAAAACCAAGAACGTGTATGTTATTGCTAAGAAATTATTAAGGAAAAAGCGCAATTGCAGTGTAAATATTTATAATTAGATATTTTCGAAAGTTTATAAGTCCTCTATTGTAATCTTAATACTTAAAAGAAAATCCTGTCCATTAGCATTATAAGGAAATGGCTTTTACTTTATGAATAAGTTTCAATAACAATAGAATATCCTTGCTTGTTTAATTTACTTCCTTTGAGTCATATTGCTCTAAGGGTTGTTACATTGGTCATTAGAAGTATGTAATAAATAAACAATTACCTACTGTTTGAGAAGGGGTAGTGTGAACCAATAAATAAAGTAAGAAATGTAAATTCCATTTTAGTTTAAAATTTCAAGTGTTGTGAAAATGCCACCTCATCTCGGTGCTGATTTGAAAGCGCGGATTGTTTCGGAATTAGCGGCGGGCCGTAGCGTGCGTGAAATTTCACGTATGTTAGATATACCAAAAAGCACCGTAGGGCATTACCGAGTAAAATGGAATCTTGAACACACTTTGGAAAGAGCCATCGGAAGTGGTAGACCTAAAGTATCTACACGTGCTCAAGATCTCGAGTTGTTTCATTACGTAACAGAACAACCATTTGCTACATACTCAGGGCTATAGCAGATACACATTTTCCCGGATGCCGTATAACTGCACAAAAAGATTAAAGGAGATGGGAATAAAGAAGTATAATGCTGCTGCGAAAGAAGTTCTCAGTGACGAAAATATGAGACGTCGTCTGGAATTTGCAAGGCGATATGTGAACGAACCTTTGGAATTTTGGAATCGAGTGATTTTTAGCGACGAAAAAACGTTCAATAGCCGCAACGATGGACCACTAAAAGTTTTTAGAATGGAAGGAACTCGTTACGAAAATAATCACATATGTCCTAAAAAACGAAGTGGTTATTTTTCTGTGAATGTGTGGGGTTGGGTTAGCGCGCGGGGTCCAGGAGTTTGTTGGGCTATCGATGGACGTCTTGATTCTGCTGCGTATTTAGATATTTTGGAAACTATTATGAAACCTTCAGTCGAAGTGTTTTATCCAGACGAAGATTATATTTTCCAACAAGTAAGTATTCTTATTTCACTATACTTTCTCCAAAAATAGTTCGGGATCTGTTGAATTAACATTTTCATAATGTATTTTTGTTGTTAAAGGACAACGCCCTATTCATACTTCGCGGGTTGTGCGCAATTGGATACGAAAATAACTTGGAGCTGTTACCTGGCCAGCAAAAGCCCAGATTTTAACATTATCGAAAATGTTTGGGCTCGAATACTTGCTGTTATCCGAAGACAACAAGGGCCAAATTTTATACCAGTAAACCGTAATGCACTAATTGCAGCCATTGATACCGCATGGGAAACGATTAATATTAATTATATTGATACCTTGATAGCGTCAATGAGCAGACGCCTCCAGAATGTATCAATAATAATGGAGGTCACACCCATTATTGATTTCTTATATTTATTTATATAGTAATACCTTTATTTAAAAAAAAAGTTTTCATTTAATTTTAAACTATAACTTGGTATCTTAATTATAATTATGTAATAAATTCTTGTCAAAAACTAAATATATACGTTGACAATAAGAATTGCCTTAGTTTTTATTTTCACTTTTTATATTAACTACAGAAAAAAATGAAACGTCATAAAATATACATTTTGTAAGGACTAAATATTATGAATAGAGAGTTTAATGATTTTTTTAATAACTTACAATAATTAGTAGGTTAGATTTATTTAAAAATAAGTAATAATCAGTCAACCCAAATAACCATGTTTAGTTTTTGATTTAATTTAAAAGTTATTGCTTGTAGACGTTTTTAAATCAAAATTATTTCTAATTTTATTTTGTAAACATTTCCTAAACAAAATTTTGATTCGATAATTAATCGAGCTATGGTGTTTAATTAGCGATACCTTCAAATATATTCTTTAAAGAAAAAATTAAGTAAGCAACGTAAATTACCTATTTTCTAAAACGTGCTTAGTGTAATGATTCATTCTACAGTCCTTCTATAAGATAACCCCTGCTGAGACTACCTGCTGTTAGAATTGTAAATGATACCCTTAAGCCCGCTTCACAATGTGCAAACTTTTGTTTACAGAAATTGTGGTGTCAAGTTTTAAATTTCATGAGTGTACAAGTAAGTAAATTGAACTTGATAAAAAGTGGTTTGAGCCTCTCAGTACTGAAACTTTTCCTATGCAACGAATGATACGTTTTGAGTTAAAAAAAAACTCAGCAGAAAATGTGAACCCACCCCAAAAACAAATTCCATACCGCATTCTTGATTCTACAAAGAGCATAATATATATGGATTATCTGTTTGCTGTGTTAAAACGCTACTCAGAATTTTTATTAAATATAGAAATCCTTCTTAATTTAACAACAAAAATTTACAATGGTGTTTCCAACTAAAGTGTCATCATAAATAATCCTAAAAATTTGACAGAATATGATATAGGGACAGTTTCATTATCTACTTGCATTTCTATATCCGGGCAGTTATTATTCTGTCTATTGGAATCGCAAAGTAGTTCTACCGGTATTTAAAAAATATCATGAACAGAACCATCTGTAGTGTAATAAAGTGAATTATTACTTTTTTGCAATTTAATATTGTCTTGACTAGTTATAAATTAAAGACGTTTCGTCGGTATATGCTATGACATCTGCTGGTAAATTTAATAAATCTTATTATTGATGTAGAATGAACAGAACTGGTCCCAGAATTGAACCCTTGGGTACTTTTTAGTTGATAAATGTTAAAATAATAAATTTATATGTAAATTGTTTGTCAACCTCTCTATTCGAAATAATTTCGCAGTGGTGACATCTATTATTTAAATCAAACAAAATAGCACAAAGGTGTGAACAAATATTGACCCACATACTCGTTTGTAATTGCTGAAGTACAAAATTTTGCATTTATCTACTGTGTGATATCCTTTAACCGTTGATTGAGAGATTTGACCGTTAGATTGGTACCTTTAAAAATGCAGTTTGTGAATAAATCTGTGGATTGCAAATCTGAGAAAAATGCACTCACCGACACAAAATTCGGGACATGCAAAATTTAGACCAAATTCAATGTGCGATAACTCTTTCCTCCATTGTCCGATTTCAATGTTTTTTTCAAAATGTAGATAATTGTTTCGGTTTTATTTATTTTTCAAAAATACAGTTTACGTGTTGAGATATACAGGAAAATAAAAAAATGTATTTTTTCTTTTAACTTTGTAACACTCTGTAGAGTAATGTAGCTATTAAAACTACACCGGATATGCATTTCTGCCGAATTTGATGTATTTTTAACCTTTTCCAAGTTTGTTTTCGGTGTCGTTATCGGTTTAGGAGATATGAATTTTTAAATAAACATAACACTTTTTTGATTAAATCTAACTTTTATTAAAAATGTAGGGATTTTAAAATTTAGTACCTGGTGTTACCTCCTCTAGCTCCTGTAACAGCTACTATACGTCTATTCATTCCTCTAGTTAAGTTTTGGATAGCCTCCTGTGGAATAGCATTCCATTCTTCTTGCAGAGCATTTCGGAGCTGATGGAGAGTGAATAGCTGTCCTCGGCGTTCCCTGATTTGTCTACCTAACATGTCCCATATATGCTCTATGGGATTAATGTCAGGACTACGAGCGGGCCAGCGCATAACGTTTATTCCAACCTCTTCTAAATATTGGACTACTATTCTGGCAGTATGCGGACGGGCATTGTCATGCATAATAAACGAAGTCGTTACCAATAAATTGTGCATAAACAACAACGTGTTCTTCCAGAATTTCTTCAATGTACCTTTGTGCAGTTAGAGTTCCTCTGTCAATAAAAACAAGTTCTGTTGGAGCATTAAATGAAATACCGCCCACACCATAATGGATCCACCACCGAAGCTAACCCTTTCGCTAAAATTACATTGTGCGAATCTCTCCCCTGTCGTCTCCATACTCTTTCTCGTCCATCAGGAGACCTCATGCAAAATTTGGTCAGATAACAGAACTTGTCTCCACTCCTGTTAAGTGTTCCAGTTAAAGTGTTCTTGCGAAAAAAGAAGTCTATTAACTCGATGCTGTCTGAGGAGCTCTGTTCCAGTTGCCGGTCTTCTGGCCCGTAAATTGACTTCATTGAGTCTTCTTCTTACCGTTATTTTATTGACATCAACTTGATGAACTCTTTGAAGTTCATTTCTTATCACTACTGCACTGGTATACCGATCTCTTAAAACTAAAGTCTAATAAAGCGATTCTCAATGGCGGTAGTAGCACGCCTTCTTCCAGATCCAGGTCTTCTACCATAACTTCCAGTCTCACGAAACCTTGCAACGGCCCTTTCTACGCTAGATTTTGTAAAACCCAGTATATCAGCCACTTCTCTATAGGAATAACCAACATCATGCAGACCAACGGCTTTAGCTGAATCTTCGAATGACAAAGTGAAATAAATAATAAATTCGGAATTCACTCACGACACAACGTTTTAAATGCTGGATATGTTTGACAAAAATTGTTTGCAAGAAAGGTATGTTATGTTTATTTCAAAAATTCAGATCTCCTAAACCGATATCGACACCAAAAAACATAAAACATCAAAAGGTTAAAATGCATCAAATTCGACAGAAATGCATATCCGGTGTAGTTTTAGTAGCTACATTACTCTACAGAGTGTTACAAAGTTAAAAGAAAAAATACACTTTTTTATTTTACTGTATATCTCAACACGTAAACTGTATTTTTGAAAATTAAATAAAATTAATTAAAACCGAAACAATTATCCACATTTTGAAAAAAAAACATTGAAATCGGACAATGGATAAAAGAATTGAATTTGGTCTAAATTTTGCATGTCCGGATTTTGTGTCGGTGAGTGTATATTCAAATCCTTGGCGTCTCGGTGATGTTGCTTTGATCTACATTTTATGTTGCGTTTGAGTTGACCAATATAGATCTTTCTTCGTGAACAGACAATTCTTTTGTTAACAGTTTCAGCAGGTGTTTTTTATTAGAAGGATTTTTTTTGTTGTTCCAAACCGGACACCGATATTCTTCCTCTCCAACGATTTCCTTAATTAGCGTGTAGCGTGTTAGCGTGTAAAATGCTGATTTTAATATATTTTTTCTTTAAGCGACATTAAAACGGCATATTATTGAACTACTGACAGACGGTAACAAGGCTTTTTTACAGTCTAAACATTAAAAACGACAGTTTTTGTTTTCTAATTATATTTAGAGATTGGTACTCGGTTCTGTCATATTATGAATATAACAGTAAAGTACCAACCTGATTCGTCGAGAATAAAAAGTCACTATAACACTCAAGAATCTTGAACATTGGAAAATAACACATGAAAACGAGCATAAACGCTTGAAGCAAAAATAGTATATTTTACTTGAAGTTAAAAAATATAATTGTTTTGCTTAATTTGCTGTTTCGACTGACGCCTCGTTAGCAATCTTTTAAGCTCAGGAATTACATTGTTTAACTTCAAGTAAAATAATCTACTATTTACTGTCTAAACATTAAAAACAGCAGTTATTTTGTTTTCACAACTATTTAGAGGTTGGTACCTAAGTTATGTCATATTATGAACGTAACAGTAAAGTGCCAACTTGATTCGTTGAGAATAAAACGTCACTATAACACTCAAGAATCTCGAAAATTTGAAAATAACACATGAAAACTAGCAATAATATAATAATATAATATAACCATACCTCTTTTTACCCTTTGGGTGTAGAGTATACATATGTACATGATTATAATTTAAAAAATAATATACTAATTATAAACAAAATACAGTAAACGTATATAGCGCAATTAACAAAATATAAAGTCTATTTTATTTTAAACCAAAAGTTGTATAATTCCGGGATTTTCGTAAATAATTAAATAAAAATTAACTGCTTTTTTTGGAAATACAAAACTAACCACTTTTATTTGTTCAAAAAATTAGTCCATTCCTTTCTGTCACCTGCGATACCTTCTGCTTCGCTGTAAGTTTTGCCTTTTTTTCTTAGGATTTTGATTAGAGCATTATCCATGCCTCCATTGGTCTTCTTAGGTTCTTCCCGGCGTTCTTACTTTCCAAACCTTTTTTGTTGGTGTGTTGTAATCCATTCGTTGTAGGTGTCCCCACCATCCTAATTGTTTTTTCTGTATGTATGTACTCTAATATTGACCCTACTTGGTAAATCTCTTCTATGTTCGTTTTCTAATTTTATCGTTTAGCTTCTTACTCCTTTTACTTTTCGTAGGTGTTTCATTTCTACTGCTTATATTCTTTCTTTATTCCGTTTTGTTAGAACCCTTGTTTCACTTCCATACGTCAATATCGGTTTAAAGATGGTTTGGTATACTTTTATTTTTGTCAGCCTGTTTAATTTCTTTTTTAGCTATAAAACTCTTGTTTAGTGCGTAGTATACTTTGTTAGCTTTTTCTATACGGTGGTTTATTTCAACATCTTGCCTTCCGCTTTCTTTTATTAGAATTCCCAAAAATTTGAAGTTGTCAACTTGTTCAATTTTGTCCCGTCTATTTTATTTTGATGCTTTTCTTCTCTTTTCCTACTGCTATTACTTTTATTTTTTCAAGTACATCTTCATTCTATTACTCTTTAATATTTCGTCACATTTTGTTAATTTGGTTTTTAAGTTCTTGTTCTGTGTGCGCCGTTTGCCACATCATCTACAAAAACGCTTTCGGAATGTTCCACCGGGTGAAGGTTAAAGAATACTACATGCGTCGGCTTCGTTTCTTGTTGGGCTTGTTTAATTATGTTATCTATAAAAATAATAAAAAGCAATGGACTCATACCACCTCCTTGTGTTAAATATTTCAGATTGAAAGTTTTTTCTAATAATGCAATTGTCTGTGTTTTTGTATAAGCATTGTGTCACTCTGATTACTTTGGCATTTATTCTATATTGTTCTTGACATTTCCATATACTTGTTCGTATTATCCTATCAAAGGCCTTTTTCAAATCTATAAAGCTATATACACGGCAATTCATAACTATTGAGACATAGACTAAAGAGCGGGTTATTTAGACCAAAATATGACCATAAGACACAATATTCCTTAATAAAATATTGCTGTGGAAAAAGATACAAGGCGTTATATAAAAATTTTTTTTCTTCATTTTTGTTAATAATTTTACTGTAAATTTATCAATTCTTATCAAAATCTACAGAGAAACATAATTATCTGACAGTCCAAAACGTACCCTTAATAAATAAAGTAATATTTGATGTCCCCTTCTGACACTACGAATTGTTCAACTGCGTTTTTCTCGGAAACAGATGAAATTATCGTATTTAAACAGGAGTGCCAATATTGTGTAGAAATGATGTTTACGTCATATTCTCTAATCAAAATCACCAAAAAGGTTTCTCGAAAAAAGTTACCAGTCGATTTCATCATCAGGAATCATTCACGTGGCGTACAACAAATTGTAAAATAGTACACAAAATAATGTTTTTGGTCTAAAGTTATGCATCTCTGCCGATTTTGATAAAAATTGATAAATTTACAGTGCAATTATTAACAAAAATTTAAAAAAGTTTGATTTAACGCTCTGTATGTTTTTTCACAGCAATACTTTATTAAATAATATTGGGTCCTATGGTTATATTTTAGCCTAAATAACCCGCCCTTAGTCTATCTCCCAATAGTTATGAATCACCCTGTATATTGTTTTTCTGTTTCTTAAGGTTCTTTTTATTATTTCCGTTATATAAATATATAGTCTTGTACACTTTTGCTTTTGTGTTGGTACTAATTGTGGTTCTACTTCTGTTCTTAGTTTTGCTTCTATTATTTGTTCATAAATTTTTCTTATTGAACTTAGTAAAGTGATTCCTCTGTAGCAATTACAATTTTTTTATCTCCGCCTTTAAATATAGATACTAATAAACTGAATTCCCATTCTTTTGAAATTTTTCTTCATCCGAAGCTTTTCTAAAAAAATTTTCTAACAGTGTTGTTCAGTTTTTCATGTTTTTTACCATTTCTGTTGTTATTTTATCAATTTCTGGGGCTTTTCCGTACTTCAGTTTTTTTATTGCGCTTTCTATTTCTTCTTTCTTTATTACTTCTATGTTTTGTAATTGTTTTTATTGGATCTTATCTATAGATTCTTTTTTCTTCTTTTGTTTCATTATGTTCGCTTACGTTTAGTAGATCTTGAAAATATGTTTTCCATCTGTTCATTACTTGGCTTTCTTCTGTCAAAATTTCTCCATTAATGCTTTTTATTGCAATGCTTTGTTCTATTGTTTGTTCTAATGTTCTTAAGTATTTTATAAAATAGCTTTTGGTTTTCTTTGCTATCTTTTCTAGTTTTTCTCCCCAATCTCAATTTTCTTTCACTTTCTTTCTTTGGGTTTTATATATGTCATATGCTCTTTTTGTTCTATTTTGTAAGTAGTCTTTCCATAGTAGTTTTTTAATTTTAAATTTGTATTTGGATTTCTTTAATCCACCATTTTGTTCGTTTTTTATTCTTATTTACCTTTAATACTCCACATATAGGTTTCGCGAACTCTTTAACTACATATTTAAAAGTTGCCCATAGTTCTTCTAGGGTTTTTGTTCTAGGTCTTCTTTATTTTTATTTATTAACTTCGCTACTACTTTTTCGTATTTTTTTGTAATCCTTCCCTCTCTTAACTTTTCCTTTTATGTTTTCATGTGGTGTTTGTAGTTTGTTGTTTTCTCTTCTTGGTGTTCCGTTATTCTCAGTTACTATCACTGCTTATTTAGCTTCCTCTTTTGACTCTTACATCTAGTACATATTTCGACTAGTATATAATCAATCATGGACCATTTGTTTCTCCATGGTTCTTCTCTTGTGAATTTGTGTATGTCTTTGTGCTTATAAAAGATGTTGGTTACTATTAAATCGTGGTTTTGGCAAAACTCTAATAATCTGATGCCATTTGCACTTCTTTTATTGTCTCCATATTTTCCAATTGTTGTTGTGTATGTGTTTACTTTTGTACTGACTCTTGCATTTAGATCTTCTAAGATATAAATTGATCCTTTTGAGTGTTCTACTGTGAGAGATAACGTTTCCCAAAATGCCTCTTTTTTCTCTTTTATTTCATCTTTGTTAGGTCCGTAAGCAACGATTATTGATTCTACGTGATTGTTTTTTTTTATTTCTATTGACAAAATTCTTTTTGAAACTGGTTCCCATCTGTTTAGATATTTTTCGTGTTTTCTGTGTATTATGCAACCTACTCCAAGCTGTTGTCCTCTCTTCCTTTGTTACTCCACTCCACACTAAGATATAGTCGTTATTTAGTTTAGTAATTCCATTTTCTTTTTTTTTGTTTCAGATAGTGCCAATATTTCTTAATTTGCTTTCTCAAATTCTTCACTTAATTCTATTTCTTTCCATTTAAGGTTCTTATGTTCCAAGTTCCCCATCTAATTTCATTTTTGGGTTGTGTTTTTTTATTTTTTTGTTTTTCTTTCGTTCTATTGCTTTCAGTTACCAAATTAGTTTCCGTGTTCATAGCTATGTTTCTTGTTGCGTTTTGTTCCGGTTGTAGAATTTTTAGTTTTTGTTTGTGTGAGATCGTGTTTTTCTTCATCCCATATGTATTTGCAGCCGTTGACCTCTAGTTTTTTGTATCCTATTTTGACTCTATTTCCTTTTATTTTTTCAACATGTGCCATTTCACGTATTTTTGTTTATTATCATTACTTCATCCGTGGTTAGGTCATTGTCAATGAATGTGTTTTCCCTTCAGCTTGTATTTATTTCTCATTACTTCTATTTTTGGTTTGAAGCTGTTTAGTTTTGCAATGATTATTTTCTGGTTACTTATCACTAAAACCTAGTGTACATTTGTGTCCAATTGTTTATTGATGTATTCTTGTACCCATTGTTTTATATTTTCGTTTAATAACAATTTTTCTTCTTTTTTTTGTGCTTCTAATTTCGTTTTCACTTTTAGTTGTTGTTGTAGTTTGTGTTTTTCCTGCTTGCCATTCTCTATCTTTTCTGTTTAACTCGTCTCTTAGCGTTTTTATTTCTTCATTTTGTCGCATCATTTGATCGTTTACGCTTTTACTTTCATTCTTTAATTTCATCTTTAATTTCCCTCATCTGTAGAGTCATTTGCTAGATGATTTGTTCTAATCTACTCATGTTGTTATTCCCGGATGTATTTGTTGATTCTGTAGTTGTGGTTGGCGGTGTTCTTGCATTATTTTAATTTTTCTTGATTTTTTTTTCTTGTTCAGTGTTTTCACTTTTTGATCTCGCTTTCTTTTGAATAAATATTTTTCTACAGATCCGACGCTGTTTTTTTCGTGCACTGTAGTTTATGTTTTTATTCATTTATTGTCTTAACGTTTACAGTAAAATATCCATGTGATAATTATTGTTATCGTATTCGTATTTAAGAAAATACCAGCGAAATAGAAAAAAACAAGCCTTTGGCGCAAACTCTATCATCGTTCATATCCCCCGGGCTTGTTTGTTGCAGGTACGGCAAGCAAACCCGGGTCCCAGCTCTTCAGTGAGCCAAGAGACAACTGTCGTATCAAACCCCTTACCTTGGTATACCCTCCATTTAGTTGGAGGTATGGCAGGGTTCTGCCAAGGTGAACGGTTTCCGTCCTGAAAGCTGACAATAGCTATAAAATGCAAAACTGGCAATTAAAAATAAAAGTAAAGTCTCGGATGTATCAAAGACTAGGGCTATCTCTGATAAGAGACGTCAGCCCAATAATCACAATCCCAGAAGGATAACAAAGATTCCACCTCCGTAAACATGGATGTGGTAGAGAAACCACACTAAAAAACCTCAAAGACGATGAACCAGAAAAAGGCGGTAACACCCCGGTTCCTAATTGTTAAAAAAGTCAGTGGCGACTTTAGTAAAAAAGGTCTTTTTCTTATTCAAAGAAAATTGTATGGCTAAATTCGCGATCCCAAGAATGTCAAAAAATTAAAGACGGGTTATTAATTGAAGCAGTAAGTGCTAAGGAAGCTAATAAATTATTAAAAACTAATAGGTTAGGCGACTTTGAAATTGAGGTTATCCCTCATTCTACTTTACATTTTTGTAAAGGTGTGATCTACTGCAAAGGCTTTTTAGTTTGCACCACAGAAGGATATGCACTGAACTCAAAAGTCAAGGTGTTACGGAAGCTTGACGTATATGTATCACTTACTGACATTTAACATCTCTAATATACCGTCTAAAATGAAAATAGGCAATTTGTCAGTTCCTGTACGTCTTTACATACCCGATGCGCTGTTATAGATGCCAAAAGTTTGGCCATACGGCACTAAGTGTGACAGCGTCCAACTGTGTGTCTCCGGAAAACAAGTTCATGAAGGTCAACCATGTAAAGATCCGAGAGTGCGTTAACTGCAAAAGGACAACACAAGGCAATTTAAAATATTGTCAGTATTCAAACAAGAAACTGCTATACAAGAAATTAAAGTTAAGGAAGGCTATCATATCCCAAAGCTAAACGGAAAGTAGTAGTACAAATCTCACAACAAAGTATTTTGTACGCAAAAGTGGCTGTGAAAAAGCAAGTATATATATTACACAACCGGTAAAAAGAATTAGTAGCAATTCTGAAAACCATTTTGAAAGATGTGTTTGTAACTAAAACCTCACAAATAAAACACCTCATCTACAACTACCTGCTACCAAAACAAGAATAAAACCCACATTTAATCAAAGTCTTTTACTGTCAGATGTGGGTTTTGAAAATAGAAAAGGAAGATGACTGTTCTAGCAATTCTATAGCTTTGTCGCCGTCAAAAAAAATAAATAAGGATGACCGAAAGGTAAACCTTGAAATGGGTCAAACTAAGCTGTGATACTATCTGTGATATTTGTGTTTGTAGTTTGAGAGTACTACTAATTACAATCGATATTAGCATATTCTCATATATAGGGTCCCCGCATTAGTGCGTCGTTCTTTCTAACGGCTAATAATTCTTTAGAGATAGGTAGTAAGTAAGTTTAATCTAACCATACTGTATCTTTTACGGTGTTCTTACCCTCTACATTGTGTTTTAATTGTTTTCGATTCCCTGTCAGTGTTGCCAATGTATAACTGTTTTCTGAAAAAAATCATTGAACAGGCTTTACTTTAAAAAATTATTGCGACTTTGTTTTGTAAATTTAATAAACAAATTTTAACAGCGACGTTAGACCAGATGAAGAACAACATTTTAATAGTTAGAAATTTAAATTTTGTGATACAGGGTGTTCGCAAAAACATGCAAATTTTTCAAAAATCAAAGTAAGTACAAAAAATAATTTTTTTCAAATAAAATAAATCCTGTTTGATTTCGCTATAAGATATCATTTTTTTACTTTTAAATTTTTTTTATTAAATGTATCCTATAGCTAAGCCCCATAGTTTTGGAGATATTTAGTAGTTAAAAAAAGCAATTTTAATTACATGTTTATACACCCAAGAGAGCAATGGCGATGATTTAGTGTCACTTTGGGATTTGGATAACTTAATTATTTATTTGCCCAACAAAATAATTGAATACATTAAAAAAACTGTAAAAAGAAGTAAAATTAAAGAAATGACTTCAACAAGTGTTTCAAATCTCTTTCATTTTCATTGAAGCTCTAATTGATTAGCTGCTGAAAAGACCTTTCCATCTCTACAACATTTGAGGTGAAATACTTGCAAACGAGTACACTATTCTTTGCTGCATATTTATTGGTGTTGTTTCTTTTACGTATCCTTACAAAAAAGTCTAGTTTTGTCAGATCAAGTGATCTAGCCGGTTGCCTGGTGGGTATGTTCCTGCGAATCCAATGATTCAAAAGATTTCGTCGAGATATGTTCTTGCAAAGAATGTTAAGAGGCGATATTTTTTTGAACCCCGACATATAGCATCTGCTAGTATGCAATTTATTTTCCATCAACGACCTTCTTCGGTGTAAAAGGTTTTTTACATTCGCGTACGGAAAATTAAATTTTACAGCGCGAAATAGATTTGGAGCACGCAATTTATTAAGCGCTGTAAACCAATTTAACGCTCAAGATTTGTATTAAATTTTTTGGCCGACAATTTTAAAATGGTAAAATCTAAAATTAACAAATATTTTGCTGTCAATTGTCAATATCGGTCATAAAGTGAACTGTAATTCAGAATACACAAGATGGCGGTAATCATTTACATGAAACTAAAAATGTTCCAAATCAATTTATTTTTTACCATTTAACAGTAAAAAGTTGTGTAGGTAATTGTTGATTTAGTAAACATATTTTGTTCTATAAAAGATTTTATTGACAAATGTACCTTATGTGCGGATGATTTGGGTAATTTTTATGCACGCTGTGCGTGCACTGTACGTAATCATGACGTTTCAGGGTTTGTAGTTTACACGTCAGGAGGCCAAAATAGTTATTTACCTAACGAGTTCGGGCAGATCAATTTTCCGCATGAGATCTTCGTTTGCCGCACGACCGTAGGGAGTGCGGCATTAGTGCGAATGCGGGAAATTTCTTCTCGAAAAAGTTAGGTATATAATTTTGTAACGAGTAACTGTAGTAATAATTCATAAATAAATAAATTTACAGCTGTTTAGTTTTTTTGTGTTTACAAGGAATTTGTTTTGGTAGCAATGTCCCGCCAATTGCTTGACAATTTGCTTTGCGTTGTCAACTAATACCAACCTAACAAAAATGTCCCTATTCCATCAGAAACTAAAAAACACCGTGGTGCGGGAAATGGAACTTCCCGTGCATCGAGAATAACCGGGAAATCAGTAATCTTAGGCTATGAGTACAAAAATATAATACAGTGTCGCAAAACATATTGTAATAAAATTGTTTTTTTCTCTTAACTATTAAATATCTCAATAACTACAGAGTTTAGACATAGGACACCTTCAGTAAAAATCAAAGAGAAGAAAAAATGCTATCTTATAGCAAAATAAAACAAATGTCATTTCATTTGAAAAAATTATGACCTTTTGAGTTTTAAGAAGTTTAAATTTTTTTAGAACACCCCGTAGCACACAACCTAAATTTCTAACTATTAAAATATTAACCTTCATCGGGTCTAACGTCGGTGCTAAAATTAGTTTATTAAATTTTCAAAACAAAGTCGCTATGATTTTTTAAAGTAAAGCCTGTTTATGGATAATTTTTCAGAAAAACAATTATAAGTTGACAATACTAGCAGCAAATCAAAAAATAATTAAATGGCTATGTAGAGGTTGAGAAACTACCCTAAATCATCTGAAAATATGCAGGGTGTTCCATTAAAAAAAACATGTTTTTTGGCATCCCGTAAAAATGGGACACCCAGATCGTTAAAAATAATTTTACAAAGTAGATCTTTTTAAACCATTATGTTTAGTATAAACTTTTTTACTTATCTCCAATGGGCTAGCCGCTAGGAAAGAACGATGTACTAATGCAGCACCCTGTATGTCTAACAAGAACACGACCCAGTATGTCTTGTTATATAACAAACGCATCTAAAACTAAATAAAACCTACAGTTTAAAAAATTTCTTCATCAAAAACAAAAGAAATAGTTGGAACACATATATCTAGACCATAACACACGTGACAAACCTATATCTATTGTGTGGAAGAAGGTGAGAGCAGTGACGAGATTTAATCCACCAAATTTAATTAACGCATTAGAAACAGACTCAGTTAGCGCTCCTTACCCAGCTACGATATCAAACAATATGCTTAAGAATTTGACACTTGCAATGAAAAACATATTGTTAAAGTCATATAATAAACTGTGGGAGGAGAATAATTATCCGGATTGCTAAAAAGAGGCAACGGTAATTCCAATTCTAAAACCCAATAAATCTAAACTATTGCGATCTAGTTTTCGACCCATTAGTCTTACATGTTGCATGGGTAAAATATTAGAAATAATGTTGAACAAAAGACTTCAAAATTTCCTACAAGAAAATAATTTATTGAACAACAAGCAGGATATAGAGAAAAGAGATCTACCGCTGATCACTTGGTCTTTTTGAAATATAACATACAAGAAGCGATAAAAAAGCGGGAACATCTAGTAGCGGTGTTTTTTGGCATAAAAGGAGCGTTCGATATGACTTGGAAGTACGATATCCTTGAAAAGTTGTACAGATTTGGATTAAGGGGAAAACTTCCATTATTTGTGAAATCGTTCCTAACTAATAAGCACTTTAAGTTGCAAAATGGTGATATTTATTCTAGTGTAAAAACACTAGAAAACGGTGTTCCACAAGAATCCACCCTTAACTACACTTTGTTTGCAATAGCAATAAACGATAGGTTTTGACATGAAAATTGATGCTAAAGTACAGTACTGCTTGATGACCTGACCATATTTACTAGTGGTAAGGTAGTTGGAGAAATTACTTGACGTTTACAAATAGCAATAAACCAAATTATCGACAATAGTGATAAAATTGAATACGTGTTTTCTCAAGAAAAAACCAAACGTGTACATTTTGTCGACTAAGAAAACCGCATTACGATCCCTTACTTTATTTAAAAAATAGTGCCATAGAGTGTGTGAATGTTGTTAGGACTAATATTTGACAAAAAGCTTAAATATAAATTCAATAGTAAGTGCAAAAAAGCACTTAACATTATAAAAGCGTACTAAATGGGGCGCAAATTCAAAATCTTTACTTAACATATATAAAACCATAATCTTATCAAAGATCGATTACGGTTGCGCAGTGTACTCTTCGGCTAGAAACACTTAATTGGTGGTGCTTGATAGGATTCACTTGTATGAGCATTCGGTACTGTTTAATCTCTTTCTCTACTACGGCGTTACAAAGTCTCTACTGCAAATCTGCAATGATGCCCTTAAGTATAGAAGGAAAATATTAATAAATTCATGTTTAACGAATGTAAAATCCAACACCCGAAACTCAAATTCAAGATTTCTTTTTTTCCAGCTATGAGGGATATTCTATAAAATTAACTATAACTAGAGCTTTAACAGTCCGATACTCAGAATAGCTATCAAAACTCAATCTAAACTTACCTAGAAGAATTGTAGAAACTCTATATCACAAATAGATGATGATATTGTAACAAAGAGAGAATTTATCAACATCGTGAGAGAAAGAGTGGCAGCGCGGTTCGAGTACTACAGCAACACTACTTAGACAAATTAAACCTGAGGTCAGAAATAAATTCTTGTTTATATACTTACCGAGACCAGAGATTGTACGTGCTTTCCTATTACGTTCATGGCACACTAATCTAACACACAGTGATATACTAAGTGCTGATCCGAATCTATGCAAATTAAAACAGAGCGTATATTTTCAGTTATCCTTTAACTTAATTATATGAAAAAGGAAACACCAAAAAACACCGTCAGTTCACTGATAATGATAGCTGAGATATCGAAACACGTGTTCGAGTATAGTTTTTTGGGAAGATTTTTAGTGTTTCATTTTTTGTTACAGATAGACGCTGCACTTTAGATTTCAATTCCAATTGATTAACTATACAGGGTGTCCAGAACCTCTCCTGACAAACCAAGACCGGAGTTCTTCAGATAATTTTAAGACAATTTAACCCAATTCACCTAGTCCGAAAATGCTTCCTAAGGGGAGCTAGAGCTCTTTGAAGATGGCGCCTTGTAAATAGTTTTTTTTAATACCTCTAGAACGCTTCTACTTAGAAAAACAAAAACTGGTATGCTTATTTAGCCTTCAGAGATGAATCGATTCCATCAATTTCGAATTTCTAATACCGGTCATAGGCGTCCGTTTTGGGTAGGTCAACGGTTATTTTAACTCATAACTTTTTGTCTTTAAACTTTAAGCATTTATGACACTAGATTATTAAATTTTCAGGTATTCTAGTACTAAAAGGTACTCTTACTTTAAGTCATTAGGATACACCGTTTTCTAGAAAAATTGATTTGAAATTTTTTTGTTTTTTGTCATTAAAGTTAAATTTATATTTTTTGCACTAGTTGGCGCTGAACTCCCAACAAAAGTAAAACTTACGTTTTTTATTGTCAAATTGTTGTCAATTCGCGAAGTTTATCTTTTAATTTTTTACTTTACCAGACGTTATCTTCAAAGAGCTCTAGCTCCCTTAGGAAGCATTTTCGGACTAGATGAATTGGGTTAAATTGTCTTAAAATTATCTGAGGAATCTCCGGTCTTGGTTTGTCAGGAGAGTTTCTGGACACCCTGTATAAACCTAAGTTTAAAACTAAAACTCATCTATTGAAAAACCAGTGCTCTTACATCGTCCAATTAGTTTTACAAAACATTTCACGTCGTAATTGTCCTGATTCGAAGATTTCAAAATCGCCTTTTTTCTATTGCAATCGATAGATATATTTTATTACGCAAACAACTTTTTTGCAATTTTTGAATTGTTTTTCAAATTATTAGATTTAAATGTATAGTATTAGTATAGTATTTACCGCCATTTCCTCTAACCAATGAGTAAGTAGCAAGAAAATATTGTTTATTTGCGATGCTGCTAGATATCCTAACACGCTCCTAACCTAAAATCGATTGATGATTTATTTGATTTGTATATATGCCATAATTTACCGGTTCCGGTTTATATCAATCAATCAAATTTTATTGTTCTTATATAATTAAACAAAAGAATTTGTTTCTATATTTCAATACAATTCCTTAAACCTATCCAACTGTTTCCCCTTATTTCCCCTCCATATTATTTCATTATTTTCCTTTCTTTCCGTTGCATCCTTTTCCTTCTTTCCACTACCATCTTCATCCATTGTATCCCTTCTCCCTTTTCCCCCAAAAACCTCTTCCAATCCATTTCGTCTGGTCTCAGCTCTTCATATTTTTCCATCATATGTTTGATATTGTCCCACTCTCCCCCATACAATTTACATATCCTCTCTTCATCCCTCTTCCAGTATTTGTTTCCTGTTCTTCGTTTCTGTCCTAAACCTTGCTATTAACCTTTTTCTTCTAACCGTTTTCCGATGTCAAGCACTTCGGTATTTCTTCAGCGATTATTTCCTTGTACTTTCCATTATATTTCCCTTCTTCTATTTTTGTTCTTCTTTCCTGTCTTGGTGTATCCTTATCCGTCTTATTATCTCCTCTACTAAACTTCTTCCCTCCCCTCTTATTCTCTTTATCTCTCTCTTGCGTAACCACCTCTTTGATAATATTTCTTTCTTACCTCCTGCCCATGTATAATTTTCTGCATTTCTACCTCTTTCCAACATTCGTATAGTTTTCGCTCGTTTTCCTTGCAGGCTTTTCTTTAAATTAATATATAATGTATTTTAAATATATCCTTGTAATCTATACACATAAAATCGTAGCCCGGTTTGTCTGTCTGTCTGTCCGTTCGTCTTCTCCTCCGAAACGGCTGAACCGATTTCGGAGATCGATATGTCAAATTGTTCAGGAGGTCTCAGGCGCTGATCTTAGGCGGGGTCACAAATTGACCTGACCTTTGACCTCCAACCTGGAGCGGTGTCCTCATAACGGCTGAACCGATTTTGGAGATCGGTACGTCAAATTGTTCAAGAGGTCCAGGCGCTGTTCTTAGGCGGGGTCACAAGTTGACCTGACCTTTGACCTCTGACCTAGAGCTTGAGCTCATATTAAATCCAAGGAAACATAGGCATGTTATATATCAAAGTGTTCAGGATGTCAAGGGGAATGTTTTAAGATAGGTTCCAAATTGACTTGACGTTTGACCTCTGACCAGGAGCAATGATCTTATAGAAAATCTAGGGAAATATGGACATGTTATATATTAAATTGTTCAAGAGGTTCAGGCGCTGATCTTAGGCGGGGTTACAAGTTGACCTTTGACCTTATATTAAATCCAGGAAAATATAGGCATCTTACATATCAAAGTGTTCAGGATGTCAAGGGGAATGTTTTAAGATAGGTCCCAAGTTGACTTAACCTTTAACCTGTGACCTGGAGCGGTGACCTCATAACGGCTGAACCAATTTTTAAGATCAATACTTCAAATTGTTCAGGAGATCCAGGCGCTGATCTTTGGCGGAGTCACAAGTTGACCTGACTTTTGACCTCTGACCTGGAGCGATAACCTCATAGAAAATCCAGGAAAATATAGGCATGTTATATATAAAATTGTTCAGGAGGTCCAAGCGCTAATCTTAGACGGGTCACAAGTTGACCTGACCTTTGACCTCTGACTTGGAGTGGTTTCCTCATATTAAATCCAGGGAAACATAGGCATGTTATATATCAAAATGTTCAGGATGTCAAGAGAAATGTTTTAGGGTAGGTCCCAAGTTGACCTGACCTTTGACCTCTAACCTGGAGCAGTGACCTGAAGTCTTTAATTTCAGGTTTATCTAAATAAACCTATTTTTCAAACGGGCTTGGATACTAGTTGTATTATAAAATTCAATTTGTATTAATAAATATTTATAAAAAACATTCATATAGTATCTCTTTTTCCTTCCTGTTTTCCATCCCTTCTTCATACTTTATTGCTCTCTTTCCTGTTTGTATTCTTATCTTTTCTAGTTTTATCTCTTCTTCCACAATATATCTCGGTGTCTCCTTTTCCAGTCCCAATGTCCACTTCCAATATTTTTCCTGAATCTTCTCTAGTTCCTCCCATTTCTTCCATTCCCAAATCTCTGCTCCATAGATCATAACTATTCTATTTCCCTTCTGTCTGAGTTCTCTTATTTGGTTTCCATCCTTATTGTCGTATCTTATTACATACTTTAAATATCTGTATTTGTCCACACTCTCAATCTCTTTCTCTCCCCACTACCATTTTACCTCCCTTTGTCTTCCTTTTCTCTTTTTAAATTCTATTATTTTTGTTTTTGGTACATTCACTTGAAGTTTTCTTTTTTCTAAGAACCTTTTTATTACTTTTTCATCTCTTCTTCGTTTTTCGCTAAGGGGACAATATTGTCGGCATATGCCAATACCCATACCTTTTTCCTCCCTATTACGATCCCTCCCACCTGATGT
Organism: Abscondita cerata; assembly: GCA_030710515.1. Classification (NCBI taxonomy): domain Eukaryota; kingdom Metazoa; phylum Arthropoda; class Insecta; order Coleoptera; family Lampyridae; genus Abscondita; species Abscondita cerata. Next base: position 21,917 of record JALBCR010002876.1, read on the forward strand.
TTTTCCAATTCCTCTTCTAAACCGCTTAAATAAATCGAAAAGACACAGACTTAATGGGCATCCCTGCTTTATACCTCCTCCGTCCAAAATTCTTCTCCTAACCTTTTCCTCATTTTTGGTCTACATCTTGTCTCTTCGTAAACCTCCTCTATTTCGTCTTTTATGTCGTTTTCCTTATTTCCTCATTTTTTCCATAGTGTTTCTCTGTCCACGTTATCGAATACTGCCTTTATGTCCATAAAGAAACCCCATACTCTCCCTTTTTATTTCTATCTCCCTGTTAATTATGTGCTTAAAATAAAAAAAATATTTATTGTCCCTCTCCCTTTTCTGAAACCATTTTGCCAGTCCGGTATTAATCTCTTTTCCTCTAACTCATTCTCTAACCTTTCTCTTATTATTTCTGCATATATCTTATACTCTATGTTCATTATGTTTACCCCTCTGTAGTTTTTATACATGTGCTGCCTCTTCCTTTGTATACTGGATATGATTGCTTCCTTCCACTTTTTAGGTATTCCTTCTCTTGTCCATATTTTTTAAAAAAATTTTTCTTAATTTTTTCTCGTCTTTTCCCCCGTATATATTTTTATTGTTCTTTTTGTGTTCCATCTGTTCCTCCTGCTTTTCCTTTTTTTAGTTTATCTATTGGTTTCTCCATTTCCTCTTTGTATATCCCTCACCCCCCCTCTCAGTTCTTACTCACTTCTTGCTCACTTCTAGCGGTTGGTGGTCTGATTCCATTTCATCCTATTTTTAATGTTTCTATGTATTCTTTTGCTTTTTTCGTTTATTATTACATAATCTATAACTGATTGTCCTCTTTCGCTTATATTCTCTTTTTCCACCTTTTTTAATATTTCCGTTCATTATTGTTCAGCCTCTGTCTTCACATAACTCCAGTAGTTTTCTTCCTTGCCCGTTTATTTTTTGTCCATTAATCTTTTGATTGTTACTTTTCCGTTTTTTTTCTTCTTCCTTTTCCATTGTTTTCTTACCTTCACTATCATTCCCCATTTTGCTCTTCCCTTTTTCCCCTCCCTTTCTGCATACTGTATTTCCCATATAAACTCCTCCAGAATCTTTTCCTTTCAATTTATCCATTCCTTCTCCTCCACCAAGTTTCTACCATTCCCACCATTTTAAACCTCTTTGTATACTTCCAAAAATCTTAACCTTTATTCTTTAGCCCTGCAATGTTCCAAACTAGTATTTTGTTTTTCCGTTTTTCCTTACATTTCCCATTTGTCACCTTCCTTATCTAATCTCCATTATTCTTTGCCAGGTTGTCGTCTTTGTCCTTTTCTTTTCCCCCTTCTATTAGTTTTTTGAAATCCTCCTTACCAGTTTGTCTTCATCTTCATTCCATCTTATTTCTTTCCCATCCACGAAGACTTTCATATATCCTACTTTAGTTCTTTTTCATTCTTCTCTCCATTTCTTAGCTTCATACCTTATTCTTTGCTGTATTTCTCTTTCTCTTTTGACATGTCCTCATCAATATAAATTTGAGTACTTCTTAGCTTTCTTTTTTCTTAGTATCTCTATTTTCTCCTCTATTGTGTCCAGTCTTATTAGTATTTTTCCTTTAGATATTTCTTTAGCTTCCACTACCCCCTTGTCTATTCCCAACTCTTTTTTTATCATTTCGTTTACTTGTTTTTTTGGTTCCTCCCCCAACCTGCTTTTCCATTTCTTTTATTACTAAATTTTTTTCTTTTTCCTCCTCCATTCCTTCTACCCTTCTTTCCAATTTCAAAAACTTTTCCTGTAGTTCTTTCTATTTGTTTTCCCATTTCTCGTTAATTTTTTTTATTTCCTCCTTCATCTGTCTTATCTCGGCCCTTGATTTCTTCCATTTTTGCCCCATTTTATTCTGTTCCTTTCTCATATATTTTATTTCACTGAGCCTCTCGATACACAACTCCATTACTCTTCTCTCATCTCTTTCTCTTGCCTCCGCCTTCGGTGATTTTTTTTTGTTTTACTGTTTTTTTTTAATACCTCCTCCATTAAGGCCTGTCTTTTTCTCTCATTTTCTGACTGCATACCTTCCGAGTCTGACATTTTCTTTAATTTCAACTCGACTTAATTTCTTAACGAAAACTTCTTAATAATTCGGAATTGAAAACATTTTTAACTTCAAAAATTGCAATTGTTTATTTCTGTACTTCCACTCTTCACTTTAAATTTCTATTTTCCGTTCTTAACTAACTAATTTAAAACAATTTCATTCACAATACTTAAACACGTCTTTACTACTTCACTTTCGAAACACGAATCCGGTTCCGGTTTATAAGGCTATATATGACTATTACGAAATGTCACTTTACTAACCTTTCCGACCCACACGGGAAAGCAAATATCTAACAGCAACAATAATGCCGATATAGTGCTTGATTGTTGCCAGATTTAAGCCTAATAATTTTAAAGTAATTATTTACATTTTCTTTGCGTTGCGAATATATTTCTTATACTGTATATATGATTTTTAACAAGTAGTTATAGCTTTTCCAATATTATATTTCAGATATAAATATTTATTTACTTTTGATGTGACACAAGATTACAATGTCACAGAACGTATTTTGCATGTCAAATCTGCTATTTATGACGTCAATAAGTACAATTTTTAAATTAAGGTGCATAAATGTCTACTTTTAAAAATTAATCAAATAACATATATTCAACGCTAAGAAAAAATAAATACAGTTTTGTATTTGTGGAAATTCACTCTATCGCTTAAACAAATACAAAAAATAGAAACATGCCCATTTGGACTGAATTTAAAAATGAGATTATGATTTTCTAAACATTGTAATTATTAATATACACCCACAATACCTACTCCAAAGGTTTACATTTTTAAAGCCAATGTGAATTCAAACTTGTTTACAAGTCAACCTTTTAATAATTATCTCAAAGAAAACAATTACCTACCAAATACAAGAAGAAATTTATTAGTTTTTGTAATTTAAGCAATCAAGTAATTAAAATTTAATTAAATATAAACTTCAGATCGTTTAAAATTGTAATTCTGAGATCTCGAATTTGAGCAGTCTGTTAAAATACAGATTAAAAAGCAAATTGCAATTGGGTAAAGGTAAGCAAATTTATCTGTATCAAATTTTTATTAAAAAAGTAATTTGAATCACCGTTTTTTACATTAAACGAATATACATAATTTGAAGTTAAAATACTAATATTTATTTTAAATTAAGTTTTTTAATCAATGCCGTTTCTTAAAGGTTGACAATAATAATAATAATAAGATTAATTTTTAAGAAAAATAATGAAGAGTGAAAAAATAAATCAACTAAAAGAAATAAAGTTACTATACAATGTTTTATTCAAATTTCACTACAAAGTGTCCCAGAAGTGATTACCGTAAGTGATGCAACATTTTGTCTACTACAGTTAGAAGTTTCAACAGAGTGAATTTCAATAGTGAACAAAGCACTAGCATTTGATTTTTCCTGGTTAAGGAGATATCGGTTTTTTCATCTTTTGGACATTTTCAATAAACAATACTTAGATAAACTTGTACTGATTCTACAGATTTTGTAAAATTTTAACCTCCATCTGTCCATCCGCAAACAAAAGGAGGAGCCCACGAGTGAAAAGAAGTCAATTTTAGGAAGGACATATTGCATAAGATTATAACTTTATTTGAAGTAAAAAGAAAAAACGGAAAATAAAATATAAAATTAGGGTAGGAGATAAAAAAATCGGATCACCTATTACTAAAGGTTTTTAGAAATAAAGGAAAGAAAGAAGACAGAAAAGAATGAAAGCAGGAATGGGAGATAAAACAATAGACACGAAAGTATAGAAAGATACAAATCAAAGATGGAGGAAAATCAGGAAACGGTAGAAGAAACGCAGGAAGAAATAAAAGGGTGGTAAAAATGGAGAAAGCAGTTTAAGGGGGAAAACGAGAATCGATGGAACGGAGAATGTGAACGGACAAAAAAATGAGAAGAGGAAGTCGGAAATGGAAAAAAATATATAGAAATAAAAGAATATAAAAAGTTAGAGAAAAACACAAAAAACAATGTGTAAAAAAAAGAAGAGTATAGGAGGGAAATGGAAGATGAGGTAAAGATTGAGAAGAATGTTTAGTAAAATATGGAAAGGAGAAACAGATTTCAACAAATATTACATTACGAAGGAAGGAGAGAGGTTGCCAGAAGAATAGAAAAAAACCATAATATGTTCAATTTATAAGGAAGAGGACAAGTGGAAAATAAAAAACTGCAGTGGCGTAAGCATAACAAAGACTAGATATATAGTTTACACAGAAATAATAAAAAACAGATTGGGAAAAGAATATGATTGTACTGGCCGACGGAATTTAGGAAAAGAAAAATAATTGTGGATAATATATTTATGTTAACACAAATAATCAATAAAAAATTCAATACGAAAAGGGGCAATATATGCTAATATACAGTGTGTCCAGTTTAAAATAAACTACATGGGGATATCGAAAACCGTTGGATATACAATGTGGGTTAAATGAAACAAAAGTTGCGTAATTGTATGCCTATAAATAATCTGGGTTTATTTTATCAAAAAGCCGCTTAAATACAGGGTAAAACCAAAATCAGTGTTTTAGAAAAACCTTAATATTTAACTTATTATAAGAGGCACGTTGATCAAATTTTCAGAATAGATGTAAAAGATCTTAGCCATTCCGAAAAATGAAATAAAAAATGTCTAGGGCTACTCTTTTCGGCGCAGCCATAGTCAAACTTTATTTTCTTATGGGCACCATATTGAATTTTTGCTTTTTGAATCTTCGTAAAAATGCTTTTCAAGCATCTATAACAATCATGTACAGACAACAAAATACGAGAAATTTGTAATAATAATAGTTAGTCATAGAAGGCCCTGACAATGATACGAAATTTAACTCAAATTAGCATAGCTTTAGGAAATGGAATTTATATTATTTCCTATGTTCCAATTTAAACTAGACTAGACGGACATCTGTCTTAAAAAACCTTTGGACTTTTGTATGTTGGGCTATCTTAAAAATAAAGTGTACTCAAAATCGTACGAGAACGCAGAAGAATTACGAATGGCTGTTGTAGCGACTCTTGTGTGTGCAAGTACACCAGCAATGTTAAAACAGTCTTGTGAATCAGTACTTACACGATGTAGAAGTGTGTTCAAGTAAACGGTAGATTGTTCGAAAATCTATTATAATTTAGTACTCAATAATTTTTTCTTTTTAGTTAAGTTTCTTTTTGTTTTATACTAAAATTATTACGAAATACATATTTTTTGTTATTTTCATCTAGTTTTATAATCCTAACAATACTATTAGAAGATTTTAAAAGAATTATTACAGTAAACAATTTATCCATTTTTTGAGGTCTGTCTAGTCTAGTTTAAATTGGAATATGGGAAATAATATAAATTCTATTTCCTAAAGATATGCTAATTTGAGTTAAATTTCGTATCATTATCAGGGCCTTCTATGACTAATTATTATTATTACATTTTTTTTTGTATTTTTGTTGTCCGTACATATGATTGTTATAGATGCTTCAAAAGCATTTTACGAAGATTCAAAAACAAAAATCAATATGGCACCCATAAGAAAAAATAAATTTGACTATGGCTGCCCCAGAAACAGTAGAACCTAGACATTTTTATTACATTTTTGGGATGCCCACGATATCTTATATTACCGTACCTCTTATAATAAGTGAAAGTAACTTTTGTTCCATTTAACCCACATTGAATATCCAACGGTTTCCGATATCCCTATGTAGTTCATTTCAAACTGGACACACTATATATATATATATATATATATAAATACGGATAAGGAAGAATGTAAAATATTAGTAAAGAGATAAGGAAATAGAGAGCGTGGATGAATTGACATATTTAGGATACAAATTGAAATATGATAACAAAGACGACGGACGCATAAGAGAGCTATCGAAGAAGGGAAATTGTAACACAACTTGGGGAATGGGAGAAAAAGTGTTTACAAGTGTCATGACTTACGAAGTAAAAATGTGGGGATTGAAAGAATGGGAAAAACTGGAGAAAAATATTTGAAATAGACATTGTCGATGGATAGCAACACCGGGATATATACTGGAAGAAGAAATACAGACAGAAAATATAAGTTCGGGTCGGAAAGAGAGCCATGAGGTACGATGAAAGCATAAATAATGTAGAAAAAAAACAATACTATTCGAGTGTTAAGAGAAAATGAGGAATCAAAGAATAAAAATTTTGCGAGAAAAGAGGTAGAAATAACACAAGGGAAGAAGGCAGGAGTATAGAAGAGGAAATAATAATAAGAGACAGAAACTCACAGATGCAGAAAAGAGAAAAATAAGAGAAAGCTATATAACGAAAGGGTCTTTTTAAAAGTAGTGGCAGCATAAACTTTTCTTTTTTTAAATAAAACACACATTACGGGAAAGAAGAGAAGGGGTAGACTAGATGAGGCCAGTAATTAAGAATAGGAGACGATTGGAAGAGAAAGAAAATCAAATTAATCTTTATAATAAGAAGGTTTTGTTGAGAAAAATAAAGAAATGTATTTTGTTTATTTTTAGTTTAAGTATTTTGTATTGAACCGAATTATTTAGTTTATTTTAATAACAAAATAAATACATACATACAGATAGATAATTACATGATCTTTATTAAAAAATACATATCTAATTATGTGAAGTGTTTTTTTTTCACTTTACTACTTTTTTATTCAAAACAATATGTTACGTTAAATTTTCGTCTAATTACAATTATGACTTTAATTTTTTGTCTAATTCAAATTTGGCTGATTGTTGCGGTTTATTTGTAAACAAATACAATCAATATATAGCAGTGCTAGATGACCCCCGCGGCAGCTCTTAATTAGTCAGAAGTGGTCGTGGGTGGATTGAAAATCGTTCACAAAGAAGGCCTCTAGAAGAACCGCCACCTAGGATTATAAAAAGAAATATCTAGAGCCCCTAGGTACTCATAGATACAGAAATAGATAGACCGTACGTGCATAGAAATATTTATATTGTGTTAGCGACTAGAATTCAATTTACATATAAACACACATAGACGCAACAATATATACTTTCAATTAAAATGAATGACAAAATACTAATAATTCACGAGAGCGAGTTAAAAACACGAATATAAATTTGAGGCACAAACGCCCCCAAATAGGTTAGCGTATTTGACAGTCGACAACACCGATGAATCCCTACAAATGATTCACACGACAAAATATTGTTCGAAAGGTACTTAATAACAATTACGACAAGTACCGGACCGTGGCCGATTATTTAAATAAGTTCAAAGCGCGCAGAATTAATTGTACTTAAAGGATCCTTCAAGTTTATATAGTTATTTAATAAGCGCCCAAAAAGGTACGTTGTTAAACGCTTAACCACGATACATGTACATAGTACGCGACAAAATTAATTAATGACATGCATAAAAAAGTAACTTAGCTCGTGTAACTAGAAAATCTTCAGTGTTCGACAGTTAATCGGCAGAGATAACAGCTCTCGTATCCAAATCTAGTATTTGAGTATCCAACGAAGAAAAGGAACAGCCAACATGGACTCCAATGATAACAGTTGCTAGGCGGCACAAAGGATTAGATAAACGGCTTATCTTGAGTGGTGGTCTTGAACCGACGATGGCTTCAAGAGAAGTTGATTAACCATTTAATTATAGGTTATTAAGTTTAGAATTTTCAAGTATCCTCTTCGATCAGTTATAATTTTTAGAGTATAACCATCCTTAAATATCCATTGACTAATTAAAACGGAGTACGTCAACCGAAAGACCAAAACACCAAAACGAAAAAAAAGGTGCACCGGAACCGGAATGGAAGATATATTCCCTAATTAGAATGGGACGATTTTACTTCAATCGCTATTATAAAGCACATGTCCAATTGTTCAACCCTTAGACAGTACTTTCCATGTATGTACACCTTTTCAGAACGGAGATTAACGGAAAAGAACGTATAATCTTTGCGAGAAATCTAGGTGTAACTTTTGCAGATACACGGGTACTAATTCGGAACCGACAACTGCAAACAGGTAAGATCCCCCAAACTACCCAATATAAGAATGTATATTCAGACGCATTGGTGTAAACACGGCGGCCTATACTGTAAAGAGAAAATTGCTCAATAAATGAATTTGTTACGTTAAAAAAAAAAGGGAGAAAACACACAACAAATGTAGTACAACGCACTTGTAAATTTTAGTTTAGATAAGCAGGTGGAAAACAAAAAAAATAATAATAATAAAGTTAATACCATCCGCCTCCCCCGCTAACATAGATATACCACAGCTAGGGTGATCGTCGGACAGCGTCGCGGGTCAGAGAAAAAAAGACAGTTAGTGGTGGAACGGCGTCTACTTAACTTATATTCTTTTTTTTATGTTTAATACGAACCCCGAAGGGAATCGCATTTGGGCGCCACTGTCGAATTAACGGTAGTCGTAAGGAGAGCACGACAGAAACTCTACTCCGTGTGCAATCTCTAAAGTAAACATTAAACAGCTACGTGACCAAAGACAGAATATTTATTTTACACACAAAACAATAACAGCAAAGATTATAAAATTAATAACGTAAGCGCTCCGCGTTAGGCGTGTAACTTATTTCGAGTACAAGTAAAATTTGCGACTAAATTCAAGTTAGGTTATTTTTCTTTTGATTACTCAAAACGTGCACAAATACCTGGTTATATTAATAGCTCGTGTAGCGTCGCTGACGAGAGGTTCCCGACAGGTAGGCGAACGGGTGTATTTTTAACCGGCCCGCTTCACAACGGCGGGTGCGATAAGACGCGGCACGTTGCTCTCCACCAGACGTGAATGTTACAGCATCACCAGGATTATTTATGAGACGTTGTACGTAGACATAGAGACGGAGAGTAAGACGAAAGGGTAGTCCGAAGGCCCCAAAGTCGTCTACAAAGAAGAAGAAGAACGAACATGTGTTACGATAAGCTCCTACTCGTGGTGAAGAAAAACTTACGGTGACCGAACGTGAATATCGGACAAAAATATCCGTCTGAAGTGCTTCCCGAGGTCTGTTATACCATCAACGGCTAGAAGAAAATGTCGGTTAGCACCGATGGTAATGAAATTTCAGGAATAATTACCCCATGATGACAGCCATAACAGCAAATATCAGGCCAGTTCGACCACCAACAGTTACCGGAAGAAAGTGATCTGAAATCGGCTGCGCGCTAACACACACGCAATAGAGGGAGCAATGAGTGGGGCGCCGTCTATCGTAAGTCGACACAACGAAAAGCCCGCGTAAACGGAGCATGCAAAATATTACCGTCACAAATTATTTATGAAATAATCCCGTCACATAATACTGAACTTTACACACAAATAGATACATACATATAGCTTGTTCGCCACCCAGTTGGCTCTTTGTCGTAGTGGGGGAGAGTAGATAAGGAACTTGCCGTAAATGTAGAAAAACGTCCAACCTATAAGAGAAAAAAAGAGAAAGAGCGTTCTGTGCTCGAGCGTTGATTGAAATTTGATTTGAATTTTCAAAAGTATTTAAAGAAATTGTTTTTTTTTGGGAGAACGTTTTTCAACGATTTCTTTACGAAATTAATACTTTTAAATCTGCAGGTTTTTTTTCATAATAATAAACTTTATTCACATGTGTATGTATACAATCTTTGTACATATATGTGTTTGTCATGATGGTATAACCATTGTTATAACCTTACGTAAGAAAGATACAAATAAATATTATTACATTGAACAATTAACAGACAATAGAAAAAAATATATAACAAAGGACACACATTTAATTAGTACGTCGACAAAAATCAATAAATTCTTGTATATTGTAGAACGCATGTTTTTGTTTGTTTGTCAACATTGACTCAATGCACCAATATTTCAATCAACGGCATGATGCATTGGCAACAATGTCGTGCCTTAGCATAAACTATCAGCAAAATTACAGTTTTCTATTTCACATTTATCGGCAATACTGTTCTGTAAATTCTACAATACAATTGACGTATTTTCTTAGCACAAAGCGATACTACCGACCTCTGATGTTTAGAACAAATTTCGGGGTTGCATAATCCCGTAAGGTTGACTATCTTTACCAATATTTCAATCAACGGCTCGAGTCTTTGAATTATACGTAAAAAAATCTCTTTCCAATGAAGTAGCGCACTTTGTATTTTTAATTTAAGAAAAGAAGCGAAATCGAATTTTAAATGTTCTAAAACTAACTCAGGTTTTAAAAATAGTGTAAATTTGATATTCCAAAATTTAAATTTATATCTTTTGAATTAACGGAGATATGCCATTCGAACAATACAACTGAGTCACCCGATATAGACGATTTACTCCCCCGCTTTGTTTCACATATGAATAATAACACTCTATCTAAATTAAATACGTATATCCGTTATTACGCAAAACCAAGGCGTCTCTCTCTCTTAGTTTAAATTCCGTTCCATGCAATCGACATTAAATTGTTTTTCAAACATGCAATTGAGAAATAAAATACAGTTTATCTGTTCGATGTATCGTAGTACATCAAAGTCGTTGATAGTTTTGACGGATAGAGAACCTTCGCAGTTATGGAGGTTGGTGTATTAAGATAAGTTCCTGGTCGACAGACAGATAACTTCAACGAGGTACCCATATCAATCTTTCGCAGCGACAATATTATCGAAAATAGCATCCAGTAGAGTGCTAGCTTCAAGAGAGGTGAAGAGAATAGACAGGACAGTTTTAAGCCACGTAGATAAGTTGAGATAACAGTTGTAATTTCATTTTGTTTAAAAATTCTACAAAATAACAAAGTGGTGTCTTATCTAATGTCCACACATAAAGAAAAATAAATTGTAAAGTATGATGTTGAAATGGTGTTCAAGTTTACATGTCTCACAGTTGGTGAAAATCAATGAATTGTACCTAATTTAGACTAAAATTTGGCAATATACAACTTAATGCACATATGAATCTTTCCACCCACCTCGTGCTGACGCAGGAATACTTTCTAGTTTCTGGTTTTTTTCCTTCTATAATGTGAACTTGACAATTAAAGAGCATTTATATTAAGGAACGAAAATATATATAGATGAAGATTTGACAAAGAAAGAGAGGGAAATTCAAGCAATCATAAGGATGGAGGCAAAGAAATTGGAAAAAGAAGGAAACATAGTGAAAATTGCATACAAAAAATTTGGGTTGGAGGAGAAGAAAGAAGATGGATAGAGAAGGAGAGACAGATAAGAAAATGGTTACCAAAAACTAATCAAAGATATAGGGGGGAAGAGGAAATGGGAAAAGGAGGGGTTAAGAAAAATGGGAAAAAATTAAAGAAAAAAATAAAATACTTTTTGGAACATTGCGGGTATAAAAAATAAGGGGAGAATTTTGGAAATATATAAAGGATTTTAAAATGGTGGGCATGGTGGAAACTTGGATGGAGGAAAAGATTGGGAGGTTTGGAAGGACAAAATGCCAAATGAATTTGTATGGGAAATTCAATATGCGGAAAGAAAGGAAAAAAGGGAAGAGCGAAAGGAGGAATAATTATAGGAGTAAAAAGGAGTGGGAAATAGAAGAGGAGGGAAAAGTAGAGAAAATTAAAGGGATGATGAATACGCGAGTAAAAACAGAAAATGGAGAGAAGTATAACATACTGACGATTTATGGAAAGAGATGGAGGAAACTAAAATGATCATTGAAAAGTATATAAAAGAAAGAGAGGAAGGCAAGCTGATTATAGGGGAGATTTTAATGCCAGAATAGGGGAAGAAGGAGGAATAATGATAAATGGAAGAGTTAAAAATAGGAGATCCATGGACAAAAAATAAATGGACAAGGAAGAAGATTATTAGAGCTATGTGAAGAAAGAGGTTGGATAATTATGAACGGAAATATGGAAGAGGGTGGAAAAGGAGAATATACATACATAAGTGAAAGGGGGCAGTCTGTAATCGACTATGTATTATTAAATGAAAAATGTAAGGAGGACGTGGAATTGCTAAGAATAGGAGATGAAGTGGAATCAGACCACCAACCATTGGAAGTGATCATGTTGGAAGAGGAAGAAAAGAATCAAGATGAAAAAATAAAGAATGGGGAGAAAAGAAAATATGGACAGAAGAGACAGTAAAAAATATAAAGAGAAAATGGAAGAAGAAATGGAAATATCAGGAGAGATGGAAGAAGATATTGAGAGAATACTAATAAAAATGAAGGAGGCGACGGAAAAGAGAAAGTACAGAAAAATAAAAAGAATTAGGAAACAAGAAAGAATGGTGGAACAAAGAGTGTGATAAGGGGAAAAGAGAAGTGAGGAAAGGAAGACGAAATTGGAAAACAGGAAAGATAGAGATAGAACAATACAAAAGTAAAAGCAAATTTCAAAGAAATATGTGAAAGAAGAAAGAAAGAATATAAAACACAGATGGGGAAAAGGATAGAACAAATAAAAATGAGGGACAAGCATGGGAATTTATTAACCAAAGAAGGGGAAACAAAAGGATGGAAATAAAAATAGAAGGAAACGAATGGGAAGAATACTGCAAGAAAATGTTAAAAGGAACGGAAGAAAAAGTAACAAGCAAAGAGATGGAGAGGACAAAAATAAGGCATAGAGAAGGCGGGATAGAAAAGAGGAGATGGAGAGAGCAATAGAAAAAGTGAAAATAGGGAAAGCAGAAGGGACGGATGGAACGCAAGGAGAACAATGGAAATACACTGGAGAAAAATGAGAGAACAGCTAAGAAGGATATACGAAAGAATATGGAAAGGAGAAGGAATACCCGAAAAATGGAAGGAGGCAATAATATGCCCAATATACAAAGGAGGGATACAAAACAAGTGAAAAATTACAGAGGGATAAACCTAACGAATGTGGGATACAAGATATATGCTGAAATTATAAGAGCAAGATTAGAAAAACAATTAGACGAGAAGAAAATTATCCCAGACTGGCAAAACGGATTTCGAAAAGGAAGAGGGACGATAGATAATATTTACATACTAAAACACCTAGTTAATCAAGAAATAGAAAAGAAAAGAGGAAAGGTATTTGCTATATTTTTGGACATTAAGGCAGCGTTCGACAACGTGGAAAGGGAACGATTATGGAAAATTATGGGAGAAGTGGGGATAGACAAGGATGTGAAAGACGCAATAGAGGAAATATATGAGGAGACAAAATGTAGAACGAGAGTGGGAATGAAATTGGGAAGAGAGTTTTGGACGGAAAGAGGGCTAAAGCAGGGATGTCCATTAAGCCCTAGCCTATTTTCAATATATATTAGAGATTTAGAAGAAGAAATGAAGAAAAATCAGGTAGGAGGAATTGTAATTGGAAGAAAAAGGTATGGGTGCTGGCGTATGCGGACGATATTGTCGCATTAGCGTCAAAGGAAGAAGAGATGAGAGGGGTGATTAAAGTTTTGAAAAGCTACCTGGAGAAAAAAATTAGAAGCAAATGTTGAGAAAACGAAAATAATAGAATTTAAGAAGAGAAAAGGAAGACCAAAGGAAAATAAATGGTGGTGGGGGAGGAAGAGATAGAGAGAGTAGATAAGTATAGATATTTAGGGTACACTATCAGATATGACAATAAGGATGGGGATCACATAAAAGTGTTGAGACAGAAAGGAAATAAAATAGTCGGGCAAGTATGGGGGATAGGAGAAAAACATTTGGAAAGGATGTAAGAAAAAGAATATGGATTTTTGAGAGGCTAGTAAGAAGTGTGATGTTGTATGGGGCGGAGATTTGGGGATGGAAGGAATGGGATGAACTGGAGAAGATTCAGGAAAAATATGGTAAGTGGACGTTAGGACTTGAGAAAGAGACACCGGGTTATATAGTCGAAGAAGAACTAAAACTAGAAAAAATAAGGATACAAACAGGAAAGAGAGCTTTAAGGTATGAAGAAAAAATGGTGAACAGAAAAGATAACGAGATACTCTTTGAATGCTGGAAAGAAGTGGATGGGCAGAAAAGGCGATATGGAGAAGAAGAAAGAAGAAAATATTATGAACGATGCGGGTATGCGAGAGAAGAGATCAAGAGGTTAAGACAAGAAGGAAGGCTTATGGAGGAGGAGATAATAGCAAGGGATAAGGACGTACAAATACAAGAAAGAAGAGTAAGAATAAAAGAAGGTAAATATAACGAGAAGTATAGACAAATTACAACAGAAGAAGTGCCGAAGTACATTACAGACGGTAGAAGCCTAAAAGAAAAAAGAATTATAGCAAGATTTAGAGCCGGTAATGAAGAGTATGGAAACAAGTATTGGAGGGGTGAGGAGGAGAGAATGTGCAGGCTGTGTGGAGAGGAATGGGAGGATATAACACACATGAAAGACGGGTGCGCAGAGCTGAGACGTGAGGGAAACAGAATGGAAGATGCTGCTAGGGGAGAAGGGAGAGGGGATACAATGGATGAGGGAACTGTTGGAGAGAAGGAAATGGATAGATGATAGGAAAAAGAAATTTGAAGTTAAGTTGATTTGTAAATAAAATAAAATACCGATTCTTTTGTTATTTAAAAAAAAACAAAATAAATATATTGATTGATATTAAGGAACGTGATACTACATACTAGTTGAAAGCTTGGTAATCCTCTTACCTGAACTCCCCCCCATCCCCAAATTCTTCCCTACTATTAAATACTGATTCCAATTATATACTTAGTTTCGGCTTAGCGTATAAAGGACCTTCAAACAAACACACAAATTTTGGATCTTAGTATGTAGTATGCTCTTAAAAAAATTTTTTTTGATACATTTTGTTTTTGTGTAATTTATAATTTTTTCTTGATTAATACAATTCTTAAATAAAATTTCAAATTTTCAAATTTTTTAGTATTTTTGAGTTAAAATTAGCATTAAAACTTTTAAATTGTAGCATAACTTCCCATTAGGTGAATTAATCAATTAATACATAAATAAATTTTCTCAGAAATGTTAGTTATTTTCTTGTCACTTAAATGATGATTTAAAAAAATTAGAGATTTTTTGAATTATTTATAGTGAAATAAGAATACGAAGTTAACAAGTGTTTGTGGTACGTACCGTTAAGGAAACAGCAAGAAAGTTTTCAACGCCAACCAAACACAATCGAAGTTGTTCAATAAATCCTAAACTTATATGGATTTTTCAAACTGCGCGTTTTACTTTCAGTTTTTTTTTACAAAAGTTATTTTACGGCTGTAACTTTATTTTAAAAATAAGGAGTTGTATATAACAATAAGCAATAGGTAATGGTTTTCACCACTGCTTATTATACTTATTGCAGGTGTCCATGATGTAATTAATAGAGTTATGATTAAGCAATTATAATGACGTAGGGCAAAAACAGTGAAGACAACTTTTTTCCAAATAAATGAATTTAGAAAAAGTTTGACACAAAATGAAATAGACATGTTTACGTATAAAGTGTCTAATTATTCAATAAACCATTATAATAAAATAAAATAAACATATACTTACAGTTTTATATATTTTTAAAAAAAACGATTATATAACGTTGTATAATAGCTTTTGTTAATTAAATAAATTTAATGTTCATAATTCGTTGTCAAAACTAAACTTCAATTTTGGTTTACTCGGTACACACATTTTTACATTTATTTTACGTTGTGGAATGTGACAAGCAGACATTTTCTGTCTGCGCAAGCACATATTAACTCAAAAGTCATTCTTTGTTTAGCCTGCACGAGTAAACTCACATGCGGTGGAAAACGTTGGCTTTCATGTATCTAATTATCTTTATCTAAGACCCAAAAACTATTGTGGTAAGCATATTTATATTGTTATTCTTTAATTAACTAAAATCACTTTGCTATCCAAATGTTGGATCTGGGCAAAAGTAATAATAAATGTTCTCAGATAACCGCAAAACACTCTTACATTTTCGGAAAGCATTTCCTAGTGGATGGAAATAAAGAAAATGAAGGAGCCTTTTTTCCCAAACTGAAATTTTTACCTCTGTCATATCGGTAGCGTCTTCAATTCTATGATAATTATCCATAAATGTTGTGCATTCCTTTATGACCTCTGTCATGCAGCGCTCTTTATGGCTCTATTTTCGTATTTGTTTACCACTTTGAAGACACATAAGAAGTTTTCTCGTTCCTATCCAATAGATAGCGCAGAAAGTTAGTCAGTAATATTTCTTACACGTAGTTGCAAGTATGGCGATCGTCAGGTGTCATCTTCCTTTTAGGGCGAATTCTTGAAAAAATAATTAGGAGATAGCCAAATTACGGAAACGCAATATGCCATACCGGTACGGCGACAACAAATGTCTATCATACGTTCAGAAAGTGACACGTTTTACAAGTATGGCGGACATTTGCTGTCACCGTATCGGTGTTGCTTATTCCGTTTCCGTACTTTAGATATCTCCTGATTGATATATTATACGAGGATCTATTGATATCTAGTTAGCCTAGACCAGTTCCTTGCATAAACAAAATACTGCGTTACCATAGCAACGAACAATAACTTATTAGAAGTGTCAGTGTAAAGTTTGACGTCAAAAAAGTAAACCAGAGTCACGCAATAAATTAAATGAAAAAATATATTCACCGAAATTGTGAAAATCGAAAAATTGGAGTATCGAGCCATCATCGAGTACGTGTATTTAAAAGGGTTAAGAGGTAAGCAGATTTACGAAGATATGCTTAATACCCTTGGTGATCAATGTTCCATTGAAGATGATGTGTCAGTCCCCGAAAATATCGATGCAGTTCATGACATGATTTTATCAGACCGTCGAATTGGGCTAAAACGGATATCTGAAGCACTGAATATTTCATACGAACGCGTTCATCATATGGTTCACGTCAATTTGGACATGAGAAAAATTGCTGCAAAATGGATGCCCAAGTGTTTGAATGTTGACCAAAAGCGTGCAAGGGTAGAAGCATCGCGTTCGATCTGTGCTCGATTTGAAAACGATGTAGACTTCTTAAACCGAATTGTTACTATGGATGAGACTTGGGTACATTTCTACGATCCAGAAACAAAGCAACAATCGATGGAATGGCGACACTCTGGTTCTCCAAGACCTAAGAAGTTTCGTGTCCAAAATCTGCTGGAAAAGTTCTTGCTTCAGTTTTTTGGGATTGCCATGGAGTAATCATGATTGATTTTTTGATAAGGGTAGAACAATAACTGGAGATTACTATTCGACATTACTGACCACTCTACGGGAAAATATTAAAGAGAAAAGACGCGGAAAGCTATCCAAAGGTGTTTTGTTTTTGCAGGACAACGCCCCTGCACACAAATCTCATGTTGCCATGCAAAAATTCGTGATTTAGGGTTTGAATTACTAGAACACCCCCTTATTCACCTGATTTGGCTCCGTCCGACTATCACCTCTTTCTTCAACTGAAAAAAAGTTTAAAAGGTCGTACATTTTTTTCCAACAAGAAGGTAATAGAAGCTGTGGAGGTCTGGTTTGCAGAGCAAGAAAAAAATTTTTTTTTAAAGGTCTAGAGACGTTGCATGTTTGCTGTAATAAATGTATAAGAGGAGAATATGTTGAGTAATAAATATGTATAAAATATTTTGACATTGAAATTTTGTTTGGTTCTAGAGTAGGCTAAGAATTTTTCAATATATCCCCGTAAGTATCCCTATTCCCCAAAAACATGTATTTTTTTGACACGTTCACTTCAACCGAAGGGGAAAGATAACACCTAATGATGGCCATACTTACATTTTTGTGCAAGAAATATTACTGACGAACTTTTCCCAGAGCCTTCACGTGGGGAAAATCATACGACTATTTTCTTGCTGGCTTCCGGTCTAAGAGAGAGGTAATAAAATTATAGCTAAACAGGACACGAGCAGCTGACAGACTTGAAATTATATCATTGTATTTTAACACACAGGGGGCAACTTGAAAATTTTAAATGGCAATCGGGGTCAAAAGTTACATTTTCGGAAAGACCATTTTATCCTCTATGTAGCAATGTAAGCATCTTCAACATCGGTCGATTAAAACAGGAAAAAAGTAACCTT
This sequence comes from Abscondita cerata, assembly GCA_030710515.1. Taxonomy (NCBI): domain Eukaryota; kingdom Metazoa; phylum Arthropoda; class Insecta; order Coleoptera; family Lampyridae; genus Abscondita; species Abscondita cerata. Next base: position 39,977 of record JALBCR010002876.1, read on the forward strand.
TTAATATTTTTTCTACACTAATAATTTCTGGTTGCATTTTCTATTAATAAATCGACACAAACAACAGTTCCCTATAGGCATTATACACAACTTGACCTATTCGCATAAATGATTCATTTCTATCACAACCAGTGATTTAGCAATGTAATTGTTTCTAAAATTGGGCGATTAGAACAACCTTTTACCTTAGTGTCTTTCAAATTTTTCAAATTGCCCCACGATACGCCGCCACTGGTTGGGATACAAATCTATAATTTATACCTAAAGAAACAACTTAAGGAAAAATTTGGATAATACTTTCAGGGAAACTATTGCTTGTTTCGATTATTATTAATAGAAAGTACAAGCAGACATTGATATTAATGCTGAAAAATATTCAAAGTATTTTTTTTAATTTTTCTGTTTTAATTGACCGATGTTGAAGATACTTACATTACTGCATAGAGGATGAAATGGTTTTTCCGAAAATGTGACTTTTGACCCCCATTGCCATATAAAATTTTCAAGTTGCCCCTTGTTGCGCCGCCACTGGTGGAGATAGAAAGGGTTGATTTATTCCAAAAGATGAGAATTTAAAAATAAAATTGACCTGTCCAAAAAAAATTGCAGGATAAACATTTAATGAATTTTATTCCATACTTTACACTCACACTGTATGTATTTGAACTGGCCAGTAACTATCAAACGGTATCAAATGGGACATTACATACATTTGTAGAAACGCAGTTGCATAAAAACTGTATTAGTTGGCGTTTGCTATCATTATTTGAAGCTTGGTATTCTGTGGGATAATAGTGTCGTTTCAGTGTGTTGCACACTTAATGCTGTACTCATGGTATTTGTCAAACACTAGGTGTACATGGGAATCTTTTAGCTTGTCAATAATTTTTTCCAGTTTTTTTTTTGAAGAAATCACAGATAGGCCTACCTACAGGCCAATGCACAACCCACAATAAAGCACAACTGCTAATGATTATTAGTGTAGGTGGTTTGCTTCTTCTAAAATAATACGACACACTCACAGTGTTCATTAATGCAGAGGTACCAATAGCTTCTCTCATTTTCCCACCATCTTTAAACATAGATGGATGCACAGAAGTAAGTTATATTTAATCACATCAGTCATTTTTATATTTCTTGTTACTTGGAAAGCTATGATTTTGGAATACAAAAGTAAATAATCCATCTTCTTTCTTGAAAATTGTGCATCATAGGTGCATCTAATCTGCCAGAACCCTTGTGTTTCCTCATTTCACATAGATGCATACTTAATGCCCAAAGTTTCTTTCTTACCATGTCGTAATTTTATAAATGTACTTTCAATTATCATATCCGACCATATTCCATCCCAATGGATACTTCAATGCTCATTTCATACTCTCTTTTTAAAAAAAGGTTTACACAATTATTTGGCTTCTGCTTCATAAACATTTACATTAACAGAAGCATAACAAAATAGTTCTAATCCCAACAGCAGCAAAGTAAAACAACATTTCTTGAACACTCTTCTGCCCTCACATGACTGATTATTAATAGAATCGATTTAATCAAATTGTAAACCCACAAACGAGTAGTGCACTTTTTGTCTAAGATCTCAATCACATTATTGAAATATGTCATTCTCTTCAAAAATTGGTCTCCCAGAAACCGTAATACTCGCATATTCTGAAGAAATTTACATTTTAACATTCTTAATACCCCATCCAATACACACTCAAGAATTTCTACTTTCACCTTCCTTCCCAGTTATCAGTAAACCTACGCACCCGACAAAAGACGTCAAGGATCCTACCAAGGCGAGTTACAAAGTTACAGACCTTTTAGGATTGTTTCATATAATGTCCACAACTATTTTGTATACAGGGTGTCCCACGGTGACGAGACATTAGACATACTTCACAGACTACATCGATTTGAATTTTGAAATTTTGGTTTTAGGCGTTTTCGGGCATGTTCTTTTCAACTAAAATAATGGCGTCCACCTAACGCTTCCGGTTGTACCGAAAGTTGACATCATCTTTGTTATTTTAAATAAAACACTCTGTATATTAATGCAATTTTGGATTCTACGTTAATTTTTAAATAAACTTTTATTAAGGTTTCCTATTTTTAAAGTTAACCGTTTTTGGAATATTTAATTTTTTTCAAAAAAATTTAAAAAACACTTTCTAATTTAAAGAGATGTGTATGTTACAATAATAAAGTTAAAGAGATAAAATTTATAGGGGACACAACTGAAACTCTAAGCTTCCCTCCCATAATTTCATAATTACTTAATTTCATACAGGGTGGTAGAAATGTAGTGCCGAATTTAATCAAGTTCAAACCATCATAACTTATTTATTTTTAATGGAACACCCTGTATATTATTGCACAACTCGATGAATAATTTTGTTCTCTTTCGAATGGTATAATGGTTCCCTATACCTATTTTCTCTGGTTTTCAAGGTATTTACTGTTATTCATTATTTTCCATTATTTAGAAATAAATAAGACTCAAATTAGCCTTCACTGGGTTTTTTCTTAATTACTTCTGTTCCCAAGTTTGATGAGGTGTTTTGTGTTTTGGTTGTCATTTATCTTCTTCAGTGGGGTTCTAGTTAATTCTTCATCTGTGTTTTCGTCTAGCAGTAGTTTATTTTTAATTTCTTTTTAAAGTTCTCTTCTATCCACATCTTCATTTTCGTTTTGTCTGTTCCTTGGGCTTTGGTCCTTTTCTGATGTTTTACTTTTGCCGTCCTCCCTAATTTGATCTTTGTTGTTTTCAGTTTTGGCTTCTTCTGTTCTGATGGCATTTACATTTTTTTCTGAACTTTACTGCTTCATTACTTCCTTACTTTCTATGCTTTGTGCTTTTAGCATGATGTTTTGTTTGACTTCTTTGGCAATATTATCAATTTTTATTATTATTAATATTATTATTCTTATTATCATTATTATTATTATTACTTGATTTCATTTCTTCTCATTATATATATATATATATATATATATATATATATATATATATATATGTATGGATTTGCAAAAAATCTTATAATAAAAAACGTAAGCTTCGGTTGAGTAAAACGTCTATTCATGAAAGTTCAAATTAATTTATATTTTATTTATTAAATAAAAGACAACACACAGAAGAATCCAATAATATGAATTGACTGTAAGAAAACTATAAATATCCTAGTACTGTTTCAAAAATTGTATTTAATGTCAAAATACCACCGACCTCAGATGCTTAATTGAAACCTGAAAAATAAGAAAATTAAAGTGTTGAAATTTTCGTTTTAAAAGTCATCGCGTAATTTTACAATTTTTTTTTAAAACTAGGACAAATAACATTGGCTCTTTTTATATCAACTTAATTCCTTCCTGCTAAGGAATATTAACATACGACAATAACATCAAAGTGTTTGTGCGTATATTTAATGAACTGTTATTAACACGTTCTCATCATAAACGTATAATTTCGAAGTATTTAAGGAAGATTTAAATCGTCTGACATCACATTTCAAATAAACTCATCTTTTGAGAACAAAACTTCATTATTAATGGCTTCCTTTATTTTACGACTCGTGTAACAAATAGATAAAATACCTAACAAAGATCAGTGCTATTAATAAACGCCTGTAATAACCCCCGAAGGGTGTGACATCAAAGCTCTATTTATGGATCAAAGTTTCGAGAGTAATCAGCCATATTTACAGGAAAAAGAAGCTGGTTTGTGACGTATCGATTCCCATAAATTTAAAATCCAAATTTTAGGTGGTAAATATCTACGGAAATAAGAAGCTGATGCGAAAGTAATAAATGTTCACATTCTTTCCAAATAATTGTACAAGTAATTGACGCAAGTTGTACTTTTTGGATTGTTAATTGTGATAAAATAAATAAATACTTTACATACATAATCATTTTAAGTATACATACAATGTGTCTACTTAAGTTGGCAACATATGGAAAACTTTTTTATTATTAATTTAACGAACAAAATGTATTCTTTACAAAAAATTTATATATGTTCTAAATTATGAATTTTAATCAAGAGTAAAGTACCTTTATATTTGACAATATTAAAATTTGTTTTTGGAGAAAGTTGATTAGAACTAAAAACTACGTTCAATAATAAACTTACATCTAATTAAATAAAAAAATATTTTTTTCTTTTTTGTCTACAATAACAATCCAAATGTTTTTTTTATTTTAATTAGATTTTTATAAGTAAATTTGCTTAACACTTCCTGAACGGAACGGAAAAGTAATCATGTTTGTAATAAATAAAAAATATTAATTAATGTTCGGTATCGATAATTTGTAAAAAAAGATTAAGCAGAAGAATGTAATTGCAGATTAAAACATATTTTTTCTTTATTTCAAACAACTTTACAGTTTTCAATATGTTACAATAAATGGCACTTCACTCTTGTACCAAACTTTTTGTCAAATCTTGTATACTACTGAAAAAATGTAATATTTGATGAACAACGACACACTGAATTTCCATCCAATTGTGTACTTATTACACAATTAATTTATTACTATTATTATTATTATAATCTTAATTTCGTATTTTCAAACCCTACAAATAAAACTTAACTACTAAACATTTTCTTACTTCACTAATTAAACAGAAAATATTTAATCAAATAATTATTTTATTGGCATTTAGAAAATTCTTTATATTACAAACAATTTTAATTTTACGCCTAATTCAAATAGAAACATTTATTATAAAACTTTATTTGGTCATTAACGATTTAAATGAAATTTTTATTATTCAAAAATAATTCCTCCAGTGCAATATGTTGCCGACTTCAGTAGACACACTATATATCTTAATCTTGTTGTTGATTTTTTAATCGACAAAAAATGAAAATAGTTTTGATTCTATATTGGAAATGTTACTATAACGACCATTTCACATCTATCTTCAAATTTTGGGTTTGACTTGCTTCCGTCAAATAAATATCATAGTGTGAAACTCCATCATTTGTTTTTGACAAATATTTGATCATTAAAAAGCAATGACGAAATAAAAAATGAGGCAGAACCAGAGAAATGACATACTAGTAGAAGATGCATTGATCATTTAAGTATATGAGAGTAAATTGAAGTTGCGGTAAGGGGAAAGTGGGAATTTTTTAAAAATTAAATAGTACTCACTTATGTGCATGGGCAATTTTTTAAATTTAATTGTCACAAATCACGTTGCTTTGTATTAGTTACATACAATGGATCCGTTATACCTTCAATAGGATATACCTTAGCAGGTAATTTTTGTGTTGTGTGCAATAGTTGGAGTAGCACCGGATCATTCCACGTGTAAGTGCCAAATTTACATTGATTTATGTGATTTATGAAATAGGTACATTTATAGTTTTCCGAAAGATGCTAGTTTACGGAAAAAATGGCTAGATATCTTAAATTTAACTATAGAGAACCTAAAGCCTTTTCTTCTCCACACGTGCATCTTCATCATTTTCTTTATTGCCGATGAATGTTTCTTGTGTGAGATTGTAAGGTTAAGTGACAATCGATGCAGATATCGGTTGTCTATGGAAACAATAGGGGTATTTGATTTAACTGTGCAGTTTGAAATCTCTACAATATATCATTACGTGTGTAGCAGCCTTAACTCGTTTTGAACAATCGACAAAAAATGTATGCGTTTTGTAACTTTAAAAAGTATTTTTAAGAACTTATTATTCACCCTATGTAAATTAACTATAATAAATTTGGTCAATAATCAGTATTCAATGGGTTAATTTCTTTTCCATATCCATATAACTTTACTTTAAGTTTTCAGACTGACAGAAGATATTTGAATTTAAAAAAAAAATGTCATAAATAACGATTCTGCGCACTACTGAGTACTATTTGTATTTTTGGCCTTTTTTACATTTTGGCTTCAATTATGCTTCTACTACGTAGTAGTATATCATTTCTCTGGTTCAAACTAACGACCATCATATTGAGCATACTGTTCCAACCTTTCCCGAATTGATTTTGTTACTAGGGTCCCCACTCTATGCGTCGTCGCTGTCGTCGTTGTCCATTTCAGGGTTCCCGTTGTTACGGATTAAATTTGACATGTGATTCTTTAACGCTGATTCCGAATATGCCCTCACTTTGCGATATCTCAAACAGTTTTCAAGATATTCGACTTTAAAGTTTGAAAATTTCGAAACAAATTTTAGTTGTGATTCATATGTATTTTTCGATGCTGATTAAGAAAATCACTAGCATCAACCAGTTTTCGAGATATTCGAACCCAAACTTACAGTTTGGTTATGAGCCGTACATTAGCGGTTTTTTTTATCGATTTATCTCCCAATTTTTATCCCCTATTTTCGCATTAAAATATTCTCTTATATAATTAATTTTTTTTCTTTTTTTTAGAGAATTTTCAATAATTTTTTCAGATTTGCTCATCTCTTTCCAAAAATCGTTAGTATGTTATATATTTTCTTTTTCTCTCTTCACTCACATTTTTATTTATCGAAATTTTAATCTAATTGCTTCTTTTGCGATTTTTAGTATGTGCGCTAAGAATTGAAAATGAGAAATCCAAAATATATTTTTGTGAATTCGAAAGAATATATTAGACTTGGAAAACTCTTATGCATGTGCATTCCTTAAATTTGTGACAGTTGTAGCTGACTACATTTCTATAAGAATTTATTCATTTAGCCAATTTCTGTTTTTAAATCATATACTTATTAAAATATTCAGACACATTTTGACTTTAATTAACATAGATACGAATATAATTTTGGTTCCGGTACTTGACCGATTACTCCTGCTAATATACACGTACCTACGCAACAAATAATTTAGATAAAAACATACCAAAATTGGTTGGATTTTATTTGCTGATATCACGGGCTTGTAAAAGTAATTTGTGTCGCTACGTGGAAACATTTCCACATGTTGAAATTAAATATATAGATGCATTGATAAAGACCGGGCCAACTGGTCGAAACGTCGGCAAATAAGGGAACACAGTGTCTTGATAAATTCATCCCATTTAGCAACTCCTTAAGAAAGCCCAATAAAAAAAGAAGGCCGCCATTAAAAAGATTGATTTTTGATGTTTCTTTCCACTTATGAATTTTAGTTAACGAGTAAGTTAATGGAAATCATGTTATTACTTTTGATTGGTTTCTTCACAGTGTTATGCAATTTCCTGTATTTTTTTTCTTAATGAGGTTTAATATTGGGGGTATTCTAAAATGCAACACATGATTATCTTAATTTTTCAAATAAGCATAGGTATCTACTTTTCGCATACAATTTGATGAGTCATGTTAATAAACACATACAATATGGCAAAAAGGAGTCTGTGATTTTAGTCAATTTTGCAAAAGGTTTGATAATATTTCGAAAAAAGTAGTTTATCAATAATCACACATGAGAAAGTTAGTTCTGCAATATTTGCACGATTTATTGCAGGTATTCGAATTCGGACGCAATATTAATTTTTCCCAATGTTGCGCGCAAAACTTTTGATTTTTGAAAGATGGATTTTTAAAATAATATATACAGGGTGTCCCACCGGGAACGCCATCGATAGATTATAGAAAAACTGTACATGGGAAAAATTTGAAAATTTGGTAGTATACTAACATCGACGGGGGCAGTTCCGCTAAAATATTTTCAAGATGGTGACACTTCCGGTTATACCGGAAGTAGTGTCAACTTGCTTATTTTAAATAGAAAACCCTATATATTATTCTATTTTTGGATTTTGCACAAAATTGTAGACACATTTTGTGTATAATGTCCTATACCTAAGTCTAACTGTTTTGGACTTATTTTAAATTTTATGTCAAAAATGACGTTTTCAGGCCTAAACAAAATTATAAAATTTTCCTATACTAATGCCTTTATTATTTAATTGAAATAGGTTTCCTTGTAGCAGGGGACCTATTTTAGTGGGCTATGTCGATATTTTGATAATAAATTAATACAGGGCGATCAAAAAAAGGATTAAAATTAAATTCAAAAACACGTCAAAAGTCATTTTTTTAATGCAAGCACCATGTTTTTATAATTTTATCTTATTTAGCATCAAAAATAAGGTTGACTTTGTACAAGGTTGTCTATTAAAAAATTCATGGTTTTCGAAATATTGGCAATTTAACTTTTTTTGTTGCACAAATGCTATTGTATTTCTTTTAATATGAATGGTTATTTCTAGTTGGCCATGATGGCGTTAGAAAACAATCATCTGTCAAGGATATGTCAAACTGTTAAAAATTTTCAATAATCATGCCGGGACGCTTAAATTATACAAACGAAGATTACTTAAATTTATTTATTATTTATGGACAATGTGATAAAGTTATATTAAGAACATGTGATAACTTTAAATGCTTGAAACACACGTGTGTCGATAAAACCAAGTGTTCTTTAGTTGCGTGTGTAATACTGTACAAGTAATTACTTGGCTTTATCGACACACGTGTGTTTCAAGCATAATAAGTTATCGCTTTGATAACGATATGCACTTTAACACTCACAGTCGGTACAGTTAACTGTTGGCATTTCTTAGTTTGATACACACAGTTTGACATATCCTTGACAGATGATTGTTTTCTAACGCCATCATGGCCAACTAGGAATAACCATTCATATTAAAAGAAATCAATAGCATTTGTGCAACAAAAAAATGTTAAATTGCCAATATTTCGAAAACCATGAATTTTTGAATAGACAACCTTGTACAAAGTCAACCTTATTTTTGATGCTAAATAAGATAAAATTATAAAAACATGGTGCTTGCATTTTAAAAAAATGACTTTTGACGTGTTTTTGAATTTAATTTTAATCCTTTTTTTATCGCCCTGTATTAATTTATTATCAAAATATCGACATAGCCCACTAAAATAGGTCCCCTGCTACAAGAAAACCTATTCCAATTAAATAATAAAGGCATTAGTATAGGAAAATTTTATAATTTTGTTTAGGCCTGAAAACGTCATTTTTGACATAAAATTTAAAATAAGTCCAAAACAGTTAGACTTAGGTATAGGATATTATACACAAAATGTGTCTACAATTTTGTGCAAAATCCAAAAATAGAATAATATATAGAATGTTACATTTAAAATAAGCAAATTGACACCTACTTCCGGAATAACCGGAAGTGTCACCATCTTGAAAATATTTTTACGGAACTGCGCCCGTCAATGTTAGTATACTACCAAATTTTCAAATTTTTCTCATGTACAGTTTTTCTATAATCTATCGATGGCGTTCCCGGTGGGACACCCTGTATACATATTAAGACTGGAAATTGTCTCCTGAGTCTGAGTATGTGATTCATTTTTAATTAATTATGAGTTTTTTTTCATTTTGCACTATAAGTCTACGAGGATTATTAAATAATAATAATTAATGTTTTTTTGGGTCTGGAGCTAAATTAACGTAACACATCTTAACATGAACGACTTTAACAAAAAATAACTTAATGTAACCTAACCTAACATAACCTAACCAAACCTAAGAGACAATAAATCTAGTTAGACAAATCCCATTATTTATTAAAGGGCAATACGGAAAAATCAGTAAAAAAGAAGAGCAAAAAATGCGCTCTAGCCTAACTATAGCCGCTGTTCTGGTCCGCCGGAAGGCTACCGACATTTGAGCAACCATGATCTAAATTGAAAAGAAGATAAGTAAACATGTTTGCAAATGTTTCAAAAATGTCAAATACTTACAGTTAAAGATAAAAAATTAGAAAAGAACTGGTCTGAATGATGTCAGCAAGATGACGATAAAACAAATGCCAGTTAACGTACTTGGATTTTGCGCATGCGCGGGTAGCGCTATCTGTCGGAAAAAAATTATTTTTTTATGATGGAAAATAAAAAATTTCTAAACGGAGCATTTCATAAAAAAAATATGACTGACTGGTTCGAACTCGGGAGATGATTTTCAGTCGATATATATTATAAAACATAAAAAAAATTAATTTTTCTAAAACCAAGTTGAACCACCAAGGATACTTGATACTTTGCGAGTGCGTAGTCGAGACATCTAGCCCACATGAAACAACATAAGCAGTAGCTAAATAACTTGGTTCACACAAACGTTGTGCATAATCATGCCCGATTCATTAAACAAAATGTTACATGTAGATAACAAGTTGGACTGAATGAGGTTTGACAAACTCACAAAAGACTGACGGTGTGAAACGTTGTATACAAGCAGACAAGTTTGTGCATGTAGATAGGATTCATTCTTGTCGGTCAAACTTTGCCAGATTGTTCTGCTTGACAGTTGCTGGTGTGATGTAGCTCAAAGCTTGTTCCAAAATTAATGTTGCATATTCAAGGTCATTGTAACATCTATCAGTAGTTAAAAACCTTAAAGTTGCGGCGAGTTACTAATAGAGAGTGATAACCATGTTCATTACATGTTTTCTTACTTTACAGTACGAGTGTACATCCATACGTAATTAATTGCCCCAATTTTTGGGTTCTTGCTGAAGTTCCTGCCACTAACAATTCTGCTTCCATGACGATTTTAGAAAATTGAGAGAGATTGTACATAGGGAGGACGTGAGCAAGTTCGAAGATAAGTCGGAATAGTTTATACGAGCAATATCGTCAATCTTCTCGAACATTTAGTTTGGTGAAGCAATACAACAAGTTTTGTAGTCATGATCATGCCAAATTTGTCAAACAAAACGTTACGTGTAAACGGTAAGTTGGACAATTTTGATGAGCTGAATAAGGTTTAACAAACTCACAAAAGACTGATGGACTGGATCATTATGTTCAAACAAAACGGTAAAGAAGTTTGCACATTTAGATGAGAATCATTTTTGTCGGTCAAACTTCGCTTCCACGCGAGCTTATTTTGTCTCGTTTCCGGTGACGCTAAAGATTGGAAGTGCATTTTTGGTGCGTGCCTATACTGTCGAAAAAATTGGAACAGATTTAAGAAACTCACGAATTTTTCACTGAGATATCAAAGTTTTTCTTCCCCTGGCAAGTGAAATCGGAATACCACAATAGCCGTGATCAAAAAAAACAACGCATACGCCGCTTTGGTCAATAAATACAAAAAAATAGATGCAGTTCAAGGTACTTGTAGTTTCTGCCAGTTGCAAAATCCTTAAAGTTGCGGTGAGTCCCTCATGGGGGCTGATAGCTATTCTCATTACAGTGTTTTGTTTTTCTTTATTTTTAAAATTAACAACTTACAGTACGTCCATACATCAGTGATTGTGCCAATCTTTGGATTCCTGCTGTAGTTCTCACAAAAAATTTACATGAGGGAATATTTCTCTTATCAGTAACTGCAGAGAGCACAGTGAACAAATTCTACACTGTTTCTTTTTCAGTTTTAGAGAACACTTCTTCTTCTTTCGTGACAATTTTGGAACAACTGAAAGAGAAAATATTGTGTATATGTGAACCACTTTACTGCAGGCGATTTGAAATTTTTATACTTGCCAACTGTTATGTTGGCTATAATTATTGAAGGATCGACTATGTAACTGCTTTACATACCTGTCGGCAAAGTTGCTAACATTTACGTACGTGAACGCTTTCACGAGTCGACACTAGATGTCGAAAAACTTATCGTTTATATATATATATATATATATATATATAAATTTATGGAAGATCCCGTATTTGTAAGAGTTAGCACAGCAGTGTCCGGGTTAGTCGGTGAGTTGGAGAAGAGAAGAAAAACTGCTGCTGAGACACCACCTGCTGGGTAATAGAGAGATAAAAACCGACCGACAGGAATTCAATAGGTTTTACTTAAAGTCTACTACGCTAAAACGAACACAAATCAGAGAGACAAATAGACATGTAAATATAGCAAATAGAACTTAAAATACTAGGAGAATCTGTGAGAAGTAAGAGATTCTGTCGCATGAAACTTACGGGCGTTAGCAACAACAATTAATTAGAGTTCGCAGTCAAATATGTCTAAATTCAGTTAAGCTTTTGTTTGTTACACCCCAAATTAAAGTTAACGCACCAATTTAAGATTGGTGATTAAGGAAACTCGACGTACACACGTCACTTACACAGGGTGACTTAAAAACTAGAATTAAGCTCGAACTAGTACGGTAAGTAGCTCCGCCAACCCAAAGGCCTTTTGTTTTAGCTACACCCACTTTTCTCAAGCGCTCCAGCTTATATGGCAATATACGAGTAGAGTATGAGATCAAGACACGTGCTAAAGCATACGGTGTAATTAGAAATTAACACAACCACGAGACAAACAAAAGAAATAGAAAAAGAAATCACTTACGGCGAAATTGGTCGGATTTATATTTCCACACTAATTTAATTTGGAATTATTGAAGCCACATTGATATTTTACGTGTAAACTTTTAGCTTCACAAAGCACACCAAAAACGCCCAAAAGAAGGAAAATTACAAGATGTCCGCTCGTCGTCTTGATAAATTTTTGTGAATAATCGATTCACCAATGGGAAAAATCATAACGTGCGCGCTAAATTCGATTTTCGTCGTAACGTGCAAGTCACGACCACCGTTACTCAGAAGGCTTGCGACCTACGTTCGACTTCGAGTATTTTGAACCGTAACAGTCAGTTTGTAATTTTCTGCAAATACGAGTTTACGGCTTAGTCTTCTGTTGTATTTTGCTTTTATCAAAGATAAGTACTGGAAATTTTTAGTATTTGCGCATTTTGAATTTATTTTTGATCATTAATGGTACTTTGAAACTTCAATAATGTTGCATTTTTAAAGAACTTTTTAAAATATAATAGTTTGTCATTGAATTGGACACTTGCTGTAGATTTTAGTGATGGCTGCCCCGGAGTATCGACGACATGACCTGTTTTAAAATATTTATTGCATTGAACGGAAATAGCCCAGTAGCTTTAAAACCATTAGCAAGTGTATCCGGCGTAAGCGATGAAGAAACTGCTTGTTCCAATATTGGAGCAAAATTCACTTTTCTTATCTTAGAACTATTGTTTCTGATTTTCCATTTTTGAATAGCATCCCTCCAAGCACTTTTTAGAGTACGGAAAACGGCCACGTCCATGGGTTGTGTAACATGGGTGGAATTGGGACACAGAGCTACCAGTATGATTCCATTTTCCGAACATAAGTCACTGAGAGGAAGAGTTAAGTGACTAGAATGTCCATCGACAAAAAATATTATGGGCAAAGAGATATTATTTTCTTTTAACCATGGTAAAAAAACGTTTCCTACATATTCATAGCACGTTTGCCCAGTCATCCAGCCAGTTTCACTTTTACCAATTGTCCATCCTAATGGCATTTTATTGGTAACATGTGGGGGATTCTTTCATATTGAAAAATAACCATAGGAGGTGCCAGCTGCATTGACATTCAATAGGGCCGTCATGCACTCTTTATCATTATTTGCTGTAAAACTATACACTGTAGATGATCTTTTCTTAGCTAAAACCTTACTTTGTTTAGGCGATAGAAAAAATGCAAAGTCATCAGCATTAAACACCCTAGTTGAGTCTTCTAGGATGAACATATCATTATTTTCCTCAAAATAAGTTCCTATTTCTTTGAACCAATGACGAATTTTTTCTTCATTGACAGCTGGCCACCCAGAAGACAAATTTTGAGATACCCTATTGCTCACTTTGGGATGTCCCTTTATAAATAAAGCATACCACTTCTTTCCTGGTCTTCCATTGAGAAAATTATTCTCTCTGTTAGTTTCTTTAAAAATCAGTTGTAATTTGGCTGCCGGAAATCCCAGATCTGCAGTATGAAAAAACCATTTAACCAGTGATCAGTTTTCGAAATCAGTTAGATTCGTAGGCGAACCCTTCCTGCATTCTCTTGGATACTTTACAGTTTTGTTCTAGGAACACCATAACGCTTACTAGCTGTAGCAATTGGCATACCATTATCGATCTCTTGCAAAGCACTGCGAATATTTTCTTGCGAATATTTCATGCTTTTATTCTTAGACATCTTAATCTAAATCCTAAAAAACACGAAATCTTACTTAAGTACATTGGAAACCATTAACCAGCTAATATAGGTAGTGACCCAATATCTTATTGTACAAGGCCCGTTGTCTGGCAGGGGTGTCAGCTATTGGAACATATATCAATGTCAACAAAATGTACCTACTTTAGTGTTTCTAATTAAGAACATGATACATTTAGGTAGAAAATTATGACTTTTCATCTACATTTCACTATTACCAATTCCTGGCATCACTATCAGCTATAGGGTAATGAATATTATTTAGTAGTCTATAGCTGACACCCCCTCTTCAAACCGACAAACTAGTCACAGCCTATTTTTCAGTAATAATTGTTTATTCTAAAACAATACTTAAGCTATAAAAACTCAACTTACTTCGAGTTGCAACAACATTTCATTAAAATAAGCCTAAAAACAATCTTCTGTTCTTAAGAAACCTACTAAGAAAATTCGTTAAAATGTAGATGACAATGAAGCGACATAATAAAACCAACTGACACTTGTGACAGTTTGGTGTAAGAAATCAGGGATGCAAACATCAATATAATAGCAGTTAAAATGACTAACTGACACACACACTGTTGCCAGAACTTGAAAATTCTTCTTATTTTCTTTATTATTTCTCTCAGATTGTCAGCTATTGGGGATATGTCAGATATAGGTACTTGTACCTTAATAAATTAAAAAATTTACAATTTCAACATATACTATTTTGTAGAAAATTTAACGCTGAATAAAAGAGTCTGATGACTTTTTTTTCTACAATTTTTAATAAATTGTTAATAACTTTTAAAGCGGCACCTACTTTTGGACAGAACAATTTTTCCCATTCCTACATTATTATTCCGGAGCGATTTGTACATTTTTTTGTAGGTAGGCCAAAGGCTTCAAATTTCTTATTTTTCAGCCAGGGTTACTGAACTATTTATGTCGTTGTACACTTTCTACACACTTTTACACGTTTGTGAGTATCGAAACTATGTAGAGTTCTGCGCAAAACGCTTGCTTTTATCTTATAATATTTTTCAGATAAGAATTGTACTAAATTGATTTCATCATTATTCTGAATATTTTGAAGGAACGTCCTATGCAAACAATAAAAATAGCGGTCAATATTTGTTTAGCAAATTGGTAAATTAACTTGTTGCAAATTTTATTAACCGTTATTATACTACTATTAGTTTTACGCCAATACCTCTCTAACAAGATTGTGTGAAAGTACTTTGTCCCTCTTTTGATTAATATCCATAATTAAATTATACTATTACTAAAATTAATTTGC
The DNA here is from genome assembly GCA_030710515.1 of Abscondita cerata. Taxonomy (NCBI): domain Eukaryota; kingdom Metazoa; phylum Arthropoda; class Insecta; order Coleoptera; family Lampyridae; genus Abscondita; species Abscondita cerata. Next base: position 55,232 of record JALBCR010002876.1, read on the forward strand.
AAGAATAATAATGTTTCGAGCAATTACTGACAGTGTCGATACTATATTTCACAAAACTCTCAAAAGCGTTTCGTTAACCGAAGAGATTTATTTTAACAATTATGCTGACGTTGACACTCTCCCGAGAAATCGACGGGTCAAAAATTGAAAATCGACTTCGGACCAATTTATAGTTGCCCTCGATGTTGATTTATTACATTAGCATTGGTACATCTCAAAAATAACTAACTCATGCCGTTCAATCAGGAATGTGTTTGCTGCTTTATTTAGCACACGTACGCAAAACGTTCTTCATTAGCAAAAATTTAGCAATAAAAGAAAATAGTACGTCAATAAACAGAATTTCTACAAAACCTTGGAGTAGGTTTTTTTTAAACACGTGTGGGAGAACAAAGTTAATTTTTCTTATGTGTTATTAATAGTGTCAATGTTATCAATTATTTAGAGTAATGAAGTGCCACTTTGTTATCGAAAATATGAAAAGCTCATTTAAGTACAATGCCATTAAATCGGACTATTAATCGATCGTATTGCAATTTCGACCAACATATGGTGGAGATAATAAGTCTGATAAGTATTAGTAACATCGATAAGCGCTCTTAGTTGCTTGTTTTATTAACAACATTCTGTACATATTATAAATTTTAAATTTGGATTTGCAATTACAGATACGCAACGTATTCAAGAATGTGCTAACGAATTACTGTCATGGAAGAAGTAACTGGTAATAACACATCATGCAATCACGTAAATGACAACCAGCAACCTACAAACCTTCAAGTAATATTTGTATTTATTTAATTTGCGTGAATTATAAAGTTTACGTTCAGGTGCAAGCTGAATCACCTACCAGTGTACATCATTCGATTGACGTAGATAATGCTACAATCGTACGACAAATAAGCGAAGACGAAGTAATTCTCAGACGTAGGCATTCTAGTTTCCAATATGGTAGTGAATCGTTTTCAAGAGATGAAGATTCGTTTACGGAAATGCAAGGTATATTTTTTGTTAACATAGATTTTTATCAAATTTATTTTACGTTATAGTGGATCTCGATAATCTATTTAGGAAAGGTCTTATGTATAAAGGCATATACTGGCCCAGCCTTAAAAATAGTTTCCACAGCAAACAGTTGAAATAGCATATTTACGCTATTCGCATCGTCAAAGGCAAAAATCTCTCATGATAGTAAATATGGTTGACTTCTTTCTGAAGGTAAGTGTTAAGTATCTACTAGTCTTTAAGCACGTCCTACGGACGCATGAATTTTGACCTATAACTTTTGACCTTAAGGTTATAGGTCAAAATAATGTATCCAAAAGATTATTTAGTTATAAAATCAAAAATTAATTTTGAAGTTTGGGGAGAGTAGGTGTGGCCAGCCCCCCAGGGGGTTAAGTTAGAGTTTCAAAAACCCTTGCATCCAGACCTCCTTAAAATCCTCCATCGAATGGTGTATTTAGTTTTTTTTAAACACCTCGGAGGAGATGTTAAACAGACAGACAGAGATTTCAAGGAAATTATACAGGGTGTCCCAGTTAAAAGTAGCTACATGGGGATTCCGGAAACAGCAAGAGATACAATGTTGGTTAAATGGGAAAAAAGTTGAGCTATTTTGAGCCCAATCAGATACTGTAATAAAATTGAAAATATTTAGGGTGTTCAAAATATCAAGTAAAAACTAAAAATTATGGTTTTCGAAAAATTGAAATATCTTTGCCATCTTGTGAACAAATTTGATGAAATTTGGTAGTTTTGTATAAGCGACTACGACCAATCCAATGGCATTAACATAATTACGGCATTTACTTCACAGGCAACTAAGTGAAACACGGTTTTTCAAATAAATTTACATTTTTTGTCATCCAAAAATAGGCTTGTTATACATGGTTGAAGAACTTTTCTTATGCTCTATTTAATGGCGTATATACCCAATATGGCGGTCATAAGAAATAACAAAGTTGGTTAGGGTTGCAAAAAAACTAGAAGGCCTAGAAAAAGTTCGTTGATGCCATTGGGTTGGTCGTAGTAGCTTATACAAAACTACCAAATTTTATTGACTCTGTTCACAAGATGGGGAAGATATTTCAATTTTTAAGAAAATCTACTTTTTAGTTTTACCTTGATATTTTGAACACCCATGTAGATATTTTCAATTTTAATACAGCATCTAATTAGGCTCAGAATAGCGCAACTTTTTTCCCATTTAACCAACATTGTATCTCTTACCATTTCCGAAATCTCCATGTAGTTACTTTTAACTGGGACACCCTGTATACCAGACTTGTTTCTTTTTTAATTTTATTATTATTTTCAAAAACCGGGTTTAATTTCCATAGGTGAAAAGACATAATTAAAAGTTTTACTTTTTTTACTTGAACTGGTAATGGATTTATTAGTATATTATTCAATTAGAGTTTTTAGATATCGTAAAATCAAACGCTAAAATTACGTGAGTTTCTTGTGCGCATGTGTAATGAGATATGCGCATGCGCAGAAGATATTACGACATCCAAAAACTCCTTATTATTAAACAATTAAACTAAATGCTTCATTATGGTAATATTCTAATAAATCCATTGCTAGTTCAAGTAAAAAAAATTAAAACTTATGCCTCTTTTCCTATAAAAATTAAACACTGATTTTTAAAATAATAATACAACTAAAAAAAGAAATCGGACTGGGATTTGAACTCTTGAACTCTTGTACGTTTTGAAATATTATTAAATATTTTTTCAAATATTTTTAATATGTTTGGTTAAATTTTAGAAATTATTACGCAAAACGTTTTCTAGTAGACATTGTTAAGTGTTCTGATAGTGAAAATATCCTAAAAACACTATGGGGACATATAAATCGAACTTTTCAAATTCCCCATGTTAAACAGAATGCTTCAGATTATCCGGGACACACGGTATATATACATTTCTATATCAAAGGTGTTTACTTTGATTCCAAGTTTACGTTTTCGGAATATATCAACAGGGTATGCCACTCATCTACTGCTACATTAGGTTTCATTATACGCAATTCCAAATTATTTTCAAAGTTCGATATTTTAATCACGTTATTCCTTTCGTTGGTAAGAAGTAAGCTTGAGTACCTACTCCTCGCTCATTTGATTCATTACATATTTATACTAGCAAAAGTGCATTCAAAATATTCAAAATGTTCTTAGGTTGAAATGTGATGGTATCTATTCAGAAAGAAACATTTGCTAGGAATTTTTTTTTTACGGTTTAATATTTGTTGGTTGGAAAAAAGAAGAGATTGTTAATTTGTCAATCTTATATTAACTTATCCACGACCAAATCCATTCTCCTCACTTACTGTCATTAATTTACTTACATGTACCTAATAACTTATCTCGTTCTCATCAAGTCTTTTATTTTGACACTCCACACACCAACATTTTGAATAAATCACACCCATACATAACCTATGTTCCATTTTCAATAACAGTTGTAATGTGATATCAATAATTATTGTAGTTTACAATCACTATTAAACAACATAAAATAATTTCTGTAAGGTTTTAAAATATAATATTTAATTAATTTTGCACTACAACTAAACAGTAGCGGCAGGTAGAAGATTGTAAGGGTACAATGTCCCAAAATAATTCTATAATCCAAGTGTGTTTTTGTATTACCCGCGATGATGAATGGGCATTACTACATTACTTATAAACCGAAGTTAAGACAAACTTACACTAAGACCTAAAGAATGAAAGTAATTATGTTTTAAACTTCATCTCTTATACTGCGGCGGAAAACATTAATCGTATCAAAATCACACACAAGATCTCTCTATTTTTGTTTTGCGTTAATATAATGTTACTGTGTAGCCGCAGTATAAAGGATAACGTTTAGCGTTACTAAATTAAGTGGCGTAAAATCTCTCTAATTCATATTTCTAGTCTTAAGTAAATTTTAGTCGAAATTCAAAAATATTATGTACACAGTTCTGCTTTTACCCCACTGTAAGTCAAAATTGTGTTTCGGTTTATTTGTAAACAAACTAAAATAAATATATAGCAGTGCCAGATGACCTGCCGGCAGCTCTTCTTAGTCGGAAGTGGTCGTGGGTTGATTGAGAATCGTTCGAAATGAAGGCCTCTACACTGCTCGAAAAATGTATAAGGCGCCACCTAGGATTACGTATAAGAAATATCTAGAGCCACTAGGAACTTGTGGATACAGAAACAAACAGTACGTGAATAGAAATATGTATATTGTTATAGCGGCTAGAGTTTAATTAACACATATAGACACGCATAGACACAACAATACATAATATCATTTAAAATGAATAGCAAAATATCGTTATCAGATAATAACAATTTACGATAGCGAGTTAAGGTACGAGGCACAAACGCCCCCAAATAGGTTAGCGTATTTGGCAGTCGTAGCACCGATGAATCCCTGCAAGTGATTCACGCGATAAATATTGTTCAAAATGTATCTGACCACAAAGCGCACAAAAATTGATCACGTACTTTGAAAGATCTTTCTAGTTCACAAAGTTTATGTATGGCATGCATAAAATAATTAACTTAGCTTTTATAACTAGGAAGTCTTCGGTGTTAATCCGCAGATGTGATAGCTTCCGTATCCAAATCTAATATTTTATTATCCAATGAAGAAAAAGGAAACACCAAAATGGACTCCGTTGATAACAGTTAATAGAACTCGTAAGAGCAAATATTTTATTAAAATCAAGAAAAGTAACAAAAAGATACTTACACAGGAACTGTAGTCGAAGACTTATTCCCTAATTAGAATCGAATGATTTTACTTCAATTGATATTACAAAGTACATGTCTAACTCTTCAATTTTTTGACAGCATTTTCCATGCACACCTTTTCACAACGGTTAGCAAATTAAAAATGAAGGGTAACTTTTACAAATGCATACTCATCATCGGAACTGGCAATTCCAAACAACTAAAATCCCCAGAAGACTGTTCAATATAAGAATGCATATTCAAACGCATTAGTAAAAACACAGCTGCCTATACTGTAGGGAGAAATTGGTCTATAAATCAATCATTTGCAAAATAATCCCGTCACAATTGGATAAGATAAATTTAAGTCCTTGCTCGACTAAGAACGGACATTAGAGTTTTTTATGTTTTCTCATTTTTTCATAATGTAACAAACAGTTTATTTCGCGTAGAAGTTTTATACAGAGTGGCGCAAATTTCTGATATCGGAGTCTTCAATGATACGTCCAGTATAGTTACTAAATACTCGTTTGAAAATATTTTTGGTCCAAAAAATCATAGCTGCATGAACACGTATGTTTCAAAAGATCTATCGAAACATTAAAAAAAATAAAGCATGTTAATATATTTTATAGAGTATTTTAGAAGATATTGACATTATTAATTCTAATTATTAACACCAATGAAAATTTACTTTTGAATTTTATATACAGTGTGTTAACTAAGTATGTGACCAAACTTCAGCATGGTGTTTCTTACACAAAAGATTATATAAAGAAGATCCTAAAAGACTTTGTTTTTATTATACGGGGTTTTTTTAAAAGTTTTTCGTAAATAACTAGAAGACGTAAATTAGTATGACGTTGAAACTTAGTGGCAATTTTTAACGTTTACAGGAGAATGTTTTAAATCGAAAGTGGTTGGTTTCATTTTACGAGTTTCATGCTTTATACCTTTTTTAGCTTATATTTTGTTATTTGTTACCTTCAAAATATAGCATACATTGGCGCTTCTACTTTTTTGTTATTTTTAAAAACAATACAGTAATAAGTGATTATGCATACCTAGTTTTATTTTTGTATTTGCATCGAAAATAGTGAATCTGAGCGAAAAAGCTTACGTGATGAATTTTGTGTGATTTGAATTGCTAAACTATATTCTTATCAAATAAAAAAAAATGAATACCATTTTTTTTAATAAACCCCGGGCACTACCTCTGTACACGACACTGGTAAAATGATATATACTATTGTTGGTTTAATACATTAAAAACTATCGGATGAGTTGGGTTACCGAAAAGTGTGTGCAATATGGGTTCCTCGCCTTCTGAGGGACGATCAGAAAGCAAACCGTCTTGCCGTATGTGAAAGGCTGGTAACAAGATATCGAGCAGAGGAGATGAGTTTTAAGACGTATTGTCACCTGTGATGAGATATGGGTGCATCATTATACCCCGGAGTCCAAACGTGCGAGCATGGGTGGCGACAACCTGGAGAGGCAGCACCGCTGAAAGCCAATACCCGTCTTTCTGCAGGGAAAATTCTTGCAACAGTTTTTTAGGATTCGAAAGGCGTACTGCTGATTTTTTGCACGAACGCTGTACAATGAATGCTGAGTATTACTGCCAACTACTCCAACAAGTGAAACTTGCCTATCGGCAAAAAAGGCGAGATATGCCTATCGAAGTGTGATTCTGTTGCATGACAACGCTCGGCCACACACAGCTGCATTGAATCAAGGAAAATTGAACGAAATGCATTCTATTTATCAATAATGTACCAAGGGCTTTAAAGTTTATGGTGTTGGGGAGTTTAATTGAACATTTATTTAACGATAGTGAATTATCATTTAATAATAATTAAATTAATTGAATATTAGATTTTTCTGAAAATATAACAATTTAAAATATGTTGTATTCTATTTGTGACAGTTGACTGATAAAATAAATTAGAATAATTTGAAAATTGAATAATAAAACCTAATGTGTTTGGGTACACATAATACACATTGATATTTAACAATTGTAATTGCTCTTTAAAGGAAAATTTACTCTGCAGTTATTCTACCAAAAAATTTTCCACGCATTAACCCAAAAAAACGATATCGCTATTATTGATTACTTACAATTTTCTAGAAAATTCTTAAGCTCATTTCGAATAATCCAAATTGGTTCAATCTAATTTAAAGGTTTAAATTTCCTAAAAAGTTCTTGGTATTTGTTGTTCAAAGCACTAATTTTGAGACATATCGTTCCAGGCGTTTATGACAAAACTAAAACTTAAGACTACAAATGTTTTGTTCTCTTTATTGTTATATTCTTCTTTATTAGTTATTTCTTTTTAGAGTAGTATTGAGATTTAATCTGAACGAACAAAATACTTATTTTTTTTTCCCAACTTCTGCAACGTTTCGGAATCCTTTCCTTATCAAGGTTTGGTCAGACTTAAATAAAGTGTGACTAATTTATTTAAGACTAACTAAAGCTTGATGAGCAAAAACGTGTATACAATAAAGGTTTCCAAAAAGTTACAGAATTTGGAGGAAAAATAATAAGTGTTTCTTTTCGTTCAGATTAAATTTCCAAATACTCCTAAAATAAGGAAATAACTATTGAGCAGAGTTGAAGGATTAAATTCTCATTTAATTGAATTTTTCTGGAAAAACGATAATAATTACTTTATAAACATTGTAGTGTAGCATACGTGTGCAAATTTTAAGGAAAATCGTTAGAACGGGTTTCAAGAAAATCGATTTTTTCAATTTACACCCTTAATTTTAGGGGTAGAAAAAAAAGTACCTCTGTGGAACTTCTAGACGTATTAATAATACAGAGTGGCGCAAACTTCTTACATCCTTTATATGCAACTGTAATAATCGTTTGTCGACACTTCAATAATATTTTGACATTTTGTTTTGATTGTTGGTTTAATATTCCTCGTATACGTAACTGCATTTAACTTTGTTTCTGTTTTGAAGAATTCAAACAATAGTATATATTAGGAGTATAATAACTACATAATTCATAGAAATTAATATAGAAAATTAAATATAATGAGCGACATCTGATTAAAAGTAGTATAATGAAATGTTATCGGTAATGCAGCTACCTTAAAAAAAATCATACTAACGTCGACATACGTTTATGAAAATTAATTTAGGCAGTTATTCAGAATGAGTCATACGCAACCTTATATGATTTTAATTTTGCATACAATTTCCTAGTATATTTAATGAAAGATGAATTTTGGAGTATTTCTCCGCAACCTTGACTAGTGATGGTAAAATCGTTAAACACCAAACCGATTAATAGCTTTTAGAACAAAATGATTAATCAAAAATATCGGTTGTTTTTTAAGAAAAAAAAGAAAGTACAAGTCGATTAATTCGAAAACGACTACTTTGGCATACCACTATGCTGTCGTCAGCATACACCGTATGTGTAACTAACAAAACTTTCCAGGAGAGCCATTCAAAGTTTGGGGAATAACAATGTGTCCAAATTCTTTATTATTGAATCGATTATGTTGTTTTTAAAATAGTTTTGTTGTATTTAAATTACTATTTCCTACGCCAAGATTGACCGTAGTCCTTAACTAAGAAAATACAGCACATACAGTATTTTACCCTAAAAGTTTTAACTTTAATACTTGTTATAATCACCGTATGTGACAATATCTTCTGTATGTAGATGGTTATGGTTGGCGGTAATATGTGCTATTCAAGAGAGTGTATTCAAACTAGATTTTTAATAACTAGGTAATGGAGTCTAATTTTTTAATGACCGACGAATTGTATGCATTGCGCGGATTTTGAAACAATGATCATAACAAACGAGCGTCCCACAACATAATCTTATAACCTTATAACAGTTCCTGCTGTGGGAGCTTAGCGTAGCGGTAGAAGCGTCAATTTAACAAACTGAATCACCGTAGGCGCGCTGGTTCGAATCCAGAATCCAATTGACAAAGAAAGATTGTATCGAGTCGATTTAAAAAAGGCAAATCAAGATTACAACAACGTGATTATACAGTGTGTCCAGTTTAAAATGAACTACATGGGGATATCGGAAACCGTTGGATATACAATGTCGGTTAAACGTATATAAATACGGATAAATTATGGGAAGACGCTAAAAGAACAAAAGATAATTGACGATCTAGAACAACGAATAGAAGAAGAAACAAAATGTAGAACAAGAGTGGAGGAAGAATTTGAGGAAGTTTTCTGAGCAAATAAAGGTCTGAAGCTAAGACTGCCTTCAAGTCTAAGTCTTTTTCCGATTTATATTCAGGACATTAGGATGAAATATGAAGTCATCAAAAGGCAAGAGTCGTGATAGAAAGATGAAGGTGATTACAAAAACGATAAAGAAATGAGAGAGGGTAATGTGAAAAAATATTTAGAAAGTAAAATAATGATTTTCAAAAATAGAAAAGAGAGGAGGAAGAATGTAAAATATTGGTAAAGAGAGGAGGAAGTAGAGAGCGTGGATGAATGGACATATTTAGGATACAAGTTGGAATATAAGATGATAACAAAGACGACGGATGCATAAGAGAGCTATGAAGAAGGAAAATAGTAACACAGCTTGGGGAATGAGAGAAAAAGTGTTTACAAGAGTCATGACTTACGAAGCAAAAATGTGGGGATTGCAAGAATGGAAAAACACTGGAAAAAAATATTCGAAATAGACATTGTGGAAAGATAGCAACACCGGGATATATAGTGGAAGAAGAAATACAGACAGAAAATATAAGTGCGGGCCGGAAAGAGAGCCGATTTTGGTTTTTACCCTGTATTGGAATACTCAAGCGGATTTTTAATAAAGTAAACCTAGATTATTTATAGGCATACGTACGCAACTTTTGTTCCATTTAAGCGACATTGTATATCCAAAGGTTTCCGATATCCCCATGTAGTTCATTTTAAACTGACACACTGTATACACGTTGTTACAATATTTTAAATTGACATACAACGTTGGTAATATGTTACAAAAAGCAGTTAAGTTAACATTATCGCAATGTTATTTTTTTAATGTAAGAATTGTTAACATTTTTACCTTGACATAATCAGTTATATCAACGTTTAATAAACGTTGAACTGCTTTAAGTGGAAACGTTACAATGTAACATTGTGATGTTAAAGTTTCGTTTATGTATTGTTCTAATTTTTAGTGGAAGGAAACTATTTGGAAAAAAATTATCTCACAAAAACCTTCAATTTAAAATAGAAAATAATATACGGGGTGTTCTATTAAAAATGAAAGTTGTTACTTACTTTTGAGTAGAAGCGTAACACCGTAAAAATATTTTAAGAAGCAAGATCGTGCCTATTTATCAAAAATTTCAGATCAATTCTATATCCTGTTTATAAACGTCGAACCTACCATCGACCATCAAGAACCCTGTACATTTTACATATTTAAACTCAGAAAGTGATTATATGACAAATTGTTTTAGGTTCCTTATACCTAATCTCCAATTGTTTCTGAGATTTTACAATTTTTATTTATAGATATTGATATGACTAAATTTGTTACGTGTTAGCTAAAACCAATTTTACCATCAGTTTTGCTGATTTTGAATAAAAAATAGGAACGAAATCTTTTATTAAAATATCTATAAAAAATAAAATTTAATCAATTAGTTTTAAGAGGAAAACTTACCATGTTAAAGTGAAATTGTGTAGAGATGTAATATTTGAATCGGATATTCCTTCAAAAACTATTTACAATTCTCAAAACATTTCAACTGGGATTGTGTATTCGGCGAACATTGTTAGTGAAGGATGTTGAAAGGAACTGCTTTCCGTGGTTAAGGAATTGTATCTGAAAATATAAATCAATTAGTTACTGAAGTAATTCAAAATTTCTCGTTAGATGGCATGCAAAATTGTGATGAAAAATAAAAATTATGAAGAGATCAAATAGTTTAGTATAGATTTTTTTTAAGGAGAAACGAAAAAAATTATTAAAGAAAGTAAATAAATTACAAGAGGAACTATAAAAAATTTAGTCTTTAAAAGGTAAAAAGAAAAAGTAATATCAAACTACATATAAACATGGAAATGAAGATGAATATAAAAAAAAAAAAAAAAAAAAAAAATTTACAAATTAATGAAGATAGCAAGTTATAGTTTAAAATTATAATAAAAATTATTTTTAAATAAAGGTATTACATATAAATAAATGTTCAAGAAATCAATAATGGGTGTGACCTCCATTATTATTGATACATTCTTGGAGGCGTCTGCTCATTGACGCTATCAAGGTATCAATATAATTAATATAATCGTTTCCCATGCGGTATCAATGGCTTGCAATTAGTGCATTACGGTTTACTGGTATAAAATTTGGCCCTAAACTTACCAACAAAAAACCTATTCCTGAGAAGATGCAAGGTATTGGTTTTGGAAATAAATTGAAAGCATCTTAACTTGGGTAATAGCCTGGAGATTTCTTAACCTATAAATCGAGAAAAGAAGTACTTATCAAAATAAAACATCGAAATGATACTTACGCACGTTAAGGTAGTGTTTTAAATTTAATTAACTTGTATAGTATATTGTTCCTAATGCCCCCAAACCTATTGTTATAGTTACTGATTGATTGACTTTGACAAAGGTCGCAAAAATTCTAAATGTATCATTGAGTTAATAACAACGTTAGTCATGTTCTATTGAAAGGAACACCAACTGCATGCGTCTATTTAAAATCAATCAAAGGAAAGAACACCAACTGTAGTTTTATTTGGATACAGTGTATCAACACGAAATTGTCATCATCAACTTTACTCGGACGCTGATGATTCAACAGCTAAGCTGTCATCATCAGCGATAGTGTCCGAGTAAAGTTTTTGGTGCAGTTTTGGTGTTTTTCTGTTGGTCAAAATCAACAGGTTATGGGCCCAGATTCAGCGGAGCCCTGCGTAGTCTTTAAGAGTAAGAAGTGCGAAAAACGTGAATATTCGTTATATAATGACTAATAGTTTTATTGCGAATGTGCCGAAGTTAGAAAATCGGGGAAAATTACGCGGATTGGTCGTTTGCGGTAAAGAACTTCTCGTCTTAGAAGGTTTGGATAAGTGCATCGAAGAGGTGAATACCGATGAGGATGCAAAGGCAAAAGCAAAATAATCTTAACAATTGATTGCTCGCTGTATACACACGTGCATGAATGCAAAACAACTATTGACTTGTGGACTGCTTTGGTTCATGGTTATACGAGAAAAATTGGCTTTTTACGCAGCCTTATTAACACAAAGTTAGAAGACTCTCAGACGATGGAAGGATACGTGAATCAAGTAATCGACTTGGGGTACAAATTGAAAACAACGGGATTTAAAATTGATAATGAGTGGATTGAGTCTCTGTTGTTGGCTGGTTTATCAGATCGATTTAGTCCAATGATCATGGCTATAGAACACTCAGGCATCAAGGTTACTACCGATACCATCAAACAAAAACTCTTAGACATGGAGACAGATAATGTCTGTAATGGTGGGACATTTGTGGCTCAAAAAAATTCATTTAGAAAAGACAGGAAGTTTGGTCAATCAAAGTCACATGTCAGAAATGACATAAAGTGTTATAAATGCAATGCAATCGGGCATTTTCAAAGAAAATGTCCTTATAAAGATAAGGATAAGGGTCATAAGAAAAAGAATAATGCCTTTAGTGCTGTATTTCTCAGTGGAAACTTTAACAAGACAGATTGGTACATCGACAGTGGTGCCAGTATTCATTTAACTGCTAACAAGGAATGGATTTGAAATGAATGTGAGCCAGAGGTTTGCGAGATCATGGTAGCAAACAAAGACGTGGTTTAAGTAAGAAGTTCTGGTGATATAAAAATAGAGACATTTGTGAATGGCAAGGTGTTTCCCGTTACTGTAAACAATGTACACTATGTTCCAGAATTAACCACTAATTTGTTGTCTATAAGTCAAATGAATAAACTTGGTAACAAGGTGGAATTTGTGAACGACAAATGCATGATTTATAACCATGAAGGTGACTTAATTGCAACAGCAAACCAGGTGCATGAAACAATGTAACTTCC